>JAMYWO010000111.1:30015-134979 GCA_024220525.1 Cochliopodium minus | reverse complement strand
TTGACCTATTTTTGTTTCTCTCTTTGATTCTTAATAAAGTAGGGAGATATTAAATTATCTTCATTTAAAAAAAAAAAGAATTGAGAAATACTTTTGATCTGACTCTCATTGGAACTTCCCAATAAGAATTATTGATCTTTCAAAATTATATTTTATTGTTGAAGTTTTAAGAGGGAAATTTTATACTCCAATATAAAAATAATAAAAAAAATATGAACAAAAATTAAGATAATTGGATAACATATCAATATCACTTTTATTTTGTATAGGTTATAAAAATATTTCTTCATTTTTTATTTTCAATGAGTTTTTAACAATATCTTTAAAATCCTCATTAAGAAATTAATTCCAAGTTTTCAGCATTAAAGATATTTAAATGTTCTAAATTTGAACAAACCTTATTTTAATGTTCCAAAATAATATTGTAAATAGAATACCTTTCATACACAAAAAGAATGAGCATTAATTGTGAATTTTCTTGACAAACTTCTCTTAAATTTTTCTTCATAAAATATCATAACGTTTCAAATTATTTGTAATTTATATTTTATGAAATTAAAAAAAAATACACAACCTTCCCATTTGTAGATGATTAGTCAATATAGTGAATTAAATAGCCCAAATAATTATACAAAATTGTTGAATGAATTGGGAGTATATACAGTGGATGATTTATATCACGTGGATTATGAATTTATGAAACCTTATTTGAAATTGGGGTCATTTTCAAATATGAATAGCATCATAGAAGAAATAAAGAAAAAGAATATGGAGGACAGGAAGATTAAGGAAAAAGAAAAGATTAATGAAATGACTGAATTCCACTCTAATAGAAAAAATAAAGAGTATATAAAAAGAGATATTGCTTTGGAAGATATATCCAAATTTCTTACCATATGTGGTTTTGATAAGAATTCATTGGATCCCATTAAATTGAGAGAAGTTTTCCCAAAATTGATGAATCAAGAAGATAAAAAAGGATTGGAGTACGAAATATTCAAATCAACAAAATTGAATAGGATTTCATTGAGAAAGATCATTCATTATGCTGGGGTAAATTTTTCCTAAAAATAACTGAATTTTATTCTTGATCAGAAATGGATAAAATTGTAATATACACCTAAAATTTATCTTTTAAATTATCAATTAAATTGGCAAAAATAAAGGATTATTTGAATTAAGTTTTCTTATTTTATAAATATAGTATTATGATAGAATATATAGTGAATTGTTTGGTATATGTATTGGAATAGATGATTATGAAAAATTGTCAACACTTGAGGGAGCTGAAAATGGAGCAAAATCATTTTCGGAATTTTTGAAAGGGTCTGGATTTGAAGTAGAAACACTCCTTGGCAAAAAAGCAACAACATATGAAATAGGAAAAACATTGAGTGAATTGAGGCAAAAATTGGAAAGACTAGGAAATTCAAATTCTCTTGTGGTGATCTACTTTTCTGGTCATAGCTTTTCTAAGGAAGACTCCCATCAAATTTGCCCTTATAATTTCGATATGAAAAGTGTTGTTGAAACAGGACAAAACCTGTTAAATTTGAAAAATCGAATCTTAACAACATTTCCTTGCAAACATACTTTATTTGTCTTCGACTGCGCAATCAAAGGAAGTTTATTCGATGAGTAATTATTCTTTTTATTTTCTTTGTTTTTTTAAATAGTATGTTTTTTATTATAAAAAGGCCTCACGTAAGAGTAGGAGACTTTACAAGCGAAGGATCTTTTTTCTTTTGTAACAAATTGCAAAAGTCCATTTGGGGATTAAGCTCAAATGAACAGAAAAAAAGTAGAGGACAAATATGTGCAGACATCAAGAAAGCTCTTTCGAATGGGAAGAAGGGCGATATTGCAATGGATCTGATCAAACTTTTTGGAGAGATCAACAATGAAAATAAGTACACAATGGGAAATCTTACTGGTTCGCCAATAGAATTTGGTATTCCGATGTTACCACTTAAGCAAAAAAATCTTTACATGTACTTTACTGAATCTCAAATCAAAGAAGCCGAGCAACTCAGTGAAGAGCAAATGAAGAGAACTGAGAGATTCAAGAAAATTCACGTGACAAAAGAAAATACTTTCAAAGAGCTCAAACAAAACATCTCATGTTATAAGAAAGATAGTTTCTTCAAGCTACCTTTTGGATGGAAGATTCTGGACGAGAGCAAGAACGATTTTTGTTTGGAAAATGTACTCACAATTTTCTATGACAACAATCTCAAGAATAAAACCACATTATTGGTGATCAGAGGTGAAAGGGGTACTGGAAAGACAGTTTTATCGAAATTTCTTTCTTTACAAACAGTGAACGAGCAGTTTTTCGACTTTGTTTTTTCTGTCAACCTGGAAAATGAAACATTTGACAAGATCGATCAATTATATGATTATTATTTCAACAAGTACATAAAAAATTGTGAATTCTTTGATGAAGATAGACTAAAGGTAAACGAAGTGTTGAAAGATAAAGATATTCTCGGAAGAATTTTGTGGATAGTCGATGCGAATTACCTTTCTCCTCGCATGGAAAGTTTTTTCACCAAGAATTTCAAAAAGTTGATCTTGATTACAACATCCAAAATCAATGTAAAAGCAGAGAAACAACTCACTCTTCATGGATTTTCTGATTCCATCAAAAGCTTCATGAAGAAGAAGTATCCAAAGTTTTCTTTGTTCTTCAACCAAAAGCAAATCTCTGAGATGCTTGTCATTCCTTCTTACTTGAATATTTTTTGTCAGAATGTGCACAGATCAAACTTTGGAATTATACAAGCTCTATGTGAAGAAACATTGTACAGGTTTGGGAGCAAAAGAGAACAAATAAAATCTTTGTTGGAAAATCTTTCCTTTTCACAATTCAACTCAAAAACTTCAATCTCACAAGAACAAATCTTCAAGCAACTCTTTTCTTTAGGAATGATAGAAGAAAAAGATGAGATCTTGCGTCTATTGGAATTCAACGGAGTATTGAAAACTGTGACAAAATATGAATATGAGTTTTGTTATTCGATGTTGAGAGATTATTTTGTATCAATGTTGATTTCTGGAATAAATGATAAAAAGAATAGTTTGAAAATTGAAAAAATCAAAAAGTTTAATTCCAATTTCGAGAACACATCTCAAAAAACTTTGATTCCTGCTTTTTTGTGCCACCTGACTGAAGAGAAAGAAGCTTTGAAAATTATTGAAAACATTGAAAACTCAAAGGAAGACACAAGACTTAAATCTTCTATAATTTCCGTTTGCCTTTACTTTTCTTCTTTGGAATTTTCTTTGGAATATCTCAAAAACTTGAAAAATAGAAAAGGATCTGAAAAACTTTTGAAAGAAATTTTTGAATATAGTTGTTTCATTGGAATTAACGATGAAATATCAAAGCACTTGATTGTTGATAACTACGGATTTGATTTTAAGAGTGCTTTTGTGTCTGCACTTATGAATGAAAATAGACAAATTATTAGGCAGCTTGTTGACAAAGTTGAAATTGATCAAAGATTGGTTATTGAAGCTGCAAAAAATAAATTTGAAATGATTTATCTTTTTCCAAAAGAAAAGTTTGTGATGGATGTTCCTCTTTACAACTGCCTTTTCAAAACAGGAAATATGTCAGATTTTCTTCGTTTTTTCAGCAAAAAGAAAAGTTCTAAAATTTTGAATGAAATATTTAAGTCTGCAATCAACTTTGATAAATTGGAAATGATGAAAATAATGTTTGACAACAAAAAAATTCGAGTTAATGAAGCTTTGAAAAGTTTAGTGATCAGTACACGTCATTCAAACAAAGAAATGTTGAAATATTTGATTGATAAAGGAGCAAAAAATTTTGATGAGGCATTCTTGGCATCTTTCAAAAGAGAAAATATCGATCTCAAATTGGTGCAAACTTTGATTGAAAATGGAGTGGATATTAACATCAAAGGGAATCTCTGCAAAAAGAGTGCTCTTGAGTATGCTTGCTATGGATTGAAGAGGAAAATAAAACCAATAAAATTTCTCATCAAGAATGGAGCCAAAGATCTTCAATCTGCATACGACTTTGCTCACAATGATAACCAGTTGAATGAAACTGTTAGATCTTATCTTGAAAAGAATGGTTGTTCTCTCCAAAATGTTAAACCTCCTCATATCAATGTGTCGAACAAAGTAACTCCTTCTTTCTTCAAATCTTACAAAGTAGATAAAAAAGAGGAAATTTATGGAGAAATTTCCTCTGCATCACCAAATAAAGAAAGTATAACTCGACTTTTGAGAGAAATGTCATCTCAAGAGATTCAAGATACTTTGTTCACTCTTTTTACATTCAAATCTGATATTGATTCTGAAATTCTAAATATTATAATGGAAGACACAATCTTCTTGAAATCTAAAGATGAAAATAAGCATGGTTTGATTTACTATTCTTGTTTGACTGGAAATATCAAAGCACTCGATTATTTATTTGAAAAAAATATGGAAGATTATGAGGAAATTTTAACTGGTATAAACGATAATCCCAACGTTGAAAGTGTGTCAAAACTAATTGATTACATTGAAAAAAGAGATCTCAAATCTGAAAAAACTTCTAAATTTGATCACTCTGTGATAGAAAGTATAGAAATGTGCAGGTATGACAGGCTGAGAGAATACATCGTACAAAAAGCAGGGAATAATTTGAATAAGATCTTTCAAAGCACCAACTTTGCAAACTCTTCTCTTTCCAATCAAAACTTTCTCAAAAACTTTAATTTTGATGACACTGATGAAGAAGGAAAGACACCTCTATCTTATTATTGTGAAAACAAATCTATATCTCTTGAATTTTTCAAATTGATCTTGGAGAAAACGAACAAAAGCATTCTTGATCGAAATGGAAGATGTTATCTACATTTGGCTTGTATGAACGAAAAAATTGATGTTCCAATGTTAAAATTATTAACTGAAAAGTTCAACAATTATACTGTGAAAGATAATTTTGGGAACTTTCCTTTCTATTATCTCGTCAAAAATATAAAAGCTGATGTATATGAACACTTTGAGAAATATCCAAAGGTGAAAGAATCTTTGATCTCCGCAACAGAACAAGATCTCGAAACAAGATTGTGCTGGAATTGTGAAGTACACAAAAAGATTTCTCCTGAAGTTCACAAGTTTAGATCTTCTGTATTTTACGCTTTCAAAAATTGTAATGCAGATTCTCATTTTATGCTTCTCTCAAACTTGAGATACAAACAAGAAGCTATAAAGGGAGCTCTTGTTGGAAATCAGATTAAGTAAAAAAAACTTATTTTATTTTAAATTTTATTCATTTTTTCTTTTATCAAAATTAGTTTAGTAAAAGATTTGATTGATAAAAAAATATTTTACAACGGGAACGATATGGATCTGTTTTTAAAGTTTTCGAACATCAACCAACAATACAAGTCAGACAAAGAGTTTTTCTTGTCAAACCTCCACAACTTGAAAAAGAGAAATTTCTATTGCAGATCTGATTTATTAAAGTACCCTCCTGTGTTTGTTAACCTCTACAATGACAACCCTATTTCCGATTCTATTGGTGAGATCTTGGTTAGTGCAAGAAACCAGAGAAACTTCACAACAAAGGATTACGAGTCAATCACAAATATTATTGAAAACTCTTTTACAGAAAACAAACAAACTAACAGCCAGAGTAAATTTAATCAAAATTTATTTTTAATTTAATTATTTTCTTCTCCTCACAAAGGCTTAACCAACAAAGAAAATCTCAAAGTCTCGTTGTTGGTCATCAACTGTAAACTGAGATTCTTTGACAATAAAGTTCAGATACACGTGAAGAACGATTGGATCGGATTTGAGAAAATTTACAACAATCTAGGAGCAATAGAAGCACTCAGCGTCTTTCTCAACGTTTTTGAGTTTCAGGGAGAACATAATATGAGCGGGAGAGAAATGGATACTTTTAAAGTGGTATCTATCAATACAATCTTCAACAAAATGAGAACCTACAAAGAAAGAATGAATGGGACTGTTCTTTTTTCAAATGTACTAAACTTTTACTTATTCGAAAACCGTTCTTTCGAGGAATCATTTGTCAAATCTATATCTAAAAGCACATCTGCAACTTATTTGAAGAAAAGTCAAGAATTTTACGAGCCCATTTCGATTGAACCAAAGAAATTCGAAAAGAAGTTTATATTCTTGAATCTTTCAAATGTAAAGGTTCCCAATTCTATAGTTGAAAAATTGGGAAATGGCATTCCTTGCAAAGTGATCCAATCTCTTGAAGATCTCAAAAAAGAGAAATTTGCATGGATGGTAATTGTGTTATTTGATACGGAAGAATCTCTAGCGAAAGCAATAGAAACAACAGGTCAAGAGAAAAAGGGGAGAGGAATAAGATCAAAAGTTTCTGAACTCGACGATATTCCACGTGGATCAAATGATTCTTTTGCGCAACCCTTGGAAAATTCTGCCATGAAGAAAAATAATGATTTTAAAATTTCCAACATGAAAGAAAAACCCATCAGTAGAATTTTGAATACCAATGTTGATACACAATTATTTACAGAATTGGTGCTAGATGACTTCATTTTCGTAAAGATTAAGATGGTTTTGAGGATGATCAAGCCTGCTGCTGTGTTTGCCATGGCCGTTAACAAAGTAGAAATTGCCAATGATGCAGAATTCTTTAGGAAGGAAAGAAATCTGGATTATGCTGATATATTGTTCTATAATACAATCTATAGAGATGTTGATAAGCATTTTCAATTCATCACATTCATCCTTGGAAGAATGAAATCTCATAATGTATCTTTTGAATGTGCATACATGGAATACATTTTCAGAGAAAAAAAGTATAGAAGCACAAATCCAACAATGAAATATGCATTTATCCAGAAACCAATGGAAGAATTCCAATCTACGATAGATCATCTCACCTTTGAAGGATTTGATCAGAAATACAGATTGACCAACACAAATCCTTACATTCTCTCTGTGATTGATGGAAATACCAGAAACATCAAACTATTGTTGCAAAGCCAGTGCCAAGGGATCAACGGAAACGATCATTCAGGTAGAACACCACTGATCATCTCTGTCCTCAAAGATAGTTTTGAAATTTCCGTTCTCCTTTTGACCAGCAAAGAATTGGATGTTAATGCTATTGATCCTATGAGTGGGAATACTGCCCTTCACATTTGTTGTGCAAAGTATCAAGATACCATCGTCAACATTTTACTTGAGAAGAAATCCAACATGAACGTGCTCAATTACAGTTTCAGTTCTCCTTTGCACTTTGCTTTCAAATACGGAACTATCACCACTGATCCTCAAGAGAAAATAAGAGCCCAGCAAATTTGTACCGCTTTGATTCAGAAGGGGGCTGATCCCAAAAAAGATTATTACGGGGAGGTTTCTCAGTTTCTTTATAGTGCTATTTGGAAGAAGAAGGAGCCTCTTTTCATTGATTGGTTTGAGAGGGTCATCCAACAACAGAATATGAATATCCCTAACAATTTGGCTCTTCTAGAAACCAGAAAGTTTAATCTCCAGCTTTATGATACTGAGAATCTTGCTTCCAAATCATCTCCCAAGAGAATCCTCATTGTTGATAGTAATCCTAAGAAATCCTTCAACAATATCGAACCTAATCGCTTATACAATTCCATTTTGAACAAGATGGGTCAATTCTTTAAAGAACTTGAATACAATAATGTAGATTATTGTTCTACCATTGAGGATTTGAAGGTTTTCACCAAATTACATTCCACTAATTATAGAGTTATTTTCTATTTTGGAAGTTATCAATCCGATTCTTTCACTTTTCTCGACAAAAAGGGTCAAGCTGTTGATAATCTTTCCTACAAAGAATTTTTCTCGATAGTGTCCTGCACCAAAGCTTTGTTCTTAAATTTGGACAACATCATTCAAAGCCAAGCCATCTCCATCCATCAAAAGAACACTTATTTCAAGTATCTCATCTCTAATTTCAGAAAGGTTACAGAGTTTGAATGCTTTTATTATGTCGAGTACTTTGTTAGAGGTATTTTGGTCCTTGGTGATACTATCAAAGAAGGTATCGATCGTGCTTTCAATTATGTTCTTCAGACTGAAGGTGTTACAAACAATCCGGTTCATCCATTTTTCTACTCTTCAAAGTTTGACTAACAGATTATTAAATAAAATTTAGTTTAAATTTTTATTTTTAGAATTTTTGGATGATTAACCACCATTCTCAAGAATCTATGAGCTTTTAAATTTTAGTTTCTTTCTGCTAAACTAATTTAAAAAAAAAAATAAAATTGAATAAAATTTTAATAGAGTTTGAATGATTGAGATTGAAAATACAAAATTTATAGAAGATTTATCAAGATCATGTTATGATGAAGCCAATAATCTCATTTATGAAGATAATATGAACAATCAACCCGAAATTTTGAGGGAAACCAAAATCGATACTTCAATTTTTACTCATAAATTGTTTGTTCGAGAGGATAGCAATATCAAGTCCACATTGTTCAACGGATATCGATTTTTTGTTGATTTATCCTCTATTGATGAGAAAAAGGAAATCAGTAAATTAATAAAAAATGTGGGAGGTTCATTGAGCTATATTCTAACCAATCATGTAAAATTAATTTCCTTTCATAGTAAGATATATTAATATAATTCTGACAAGACAACACATATGATAACTGATCAAGAGATATATTCTAATCAAACAAGAAATATTATGAGATCCAAAGAATACAAGATTCCAATACTCGTCACTAAATATATCAAAGGTAAATTTAAAATAGTGGTGAATATATGAATTTTCTATTCAATTAACATCAAATAATACTAATAGAATGCATCAATCAAAAAAAATTATTGGATATAAAGGAATTTGTAATTTCTAATGATATGATTAGAAAAGAAGAGGAATTGTATGAATTGATCAAAAGGAATGTAGATTTTGGATCATTAGTATGTAAGATCAAAAGATCAAATTAAAATAGATTTTATAGATTTTAATATAATTTAGTTTTGAAGAGGGAAAAAGAAAAGATAACACTGGATATACAAAATTTGAAAGAGATAGAGTATAATGAAGAGGAAGATTCTTTCCCACAAAACTATGAGATAATAAGGAGTGATCTCTTTAACAATTCGATGAAGATATTCTTCAAACTCGAAATACATTTCGGATATGAATCGATCAATACAACTAATGATCTCATCAGGAACGATCATCTTAAATATAGATTCAGAGTATTTGTTCATGAAGGATCAATAGAAAATCTGAGCAAGAATGAGTTTGGGAGAAAATATTACAAAGAAATTTCGAGTATAGATGAATCGGAGATACTCTATTCATCCATTTACATTGAAAAAATCAATTCCAATTACAAATTATCTACTCTTTTATCTTCCAAAATTGGATCATTAAGATCTAGATCAGGAGTATCCCTTTATTCTTTTGATGAAAAGACAATCTTGGAGGAGGAAGTCTCCAATCTCGTTGAATATATTTTTAGTGAAGCAGGGAATAGTTTATCTTCAATCACTAAAGGCCAGTTAACAGTTGATGGAGTGATTGATACACCTCTAGGTTAAAAAATCATTTTTTTTCTTCTTTTTTTAAAAAATTAAAACTATTATAGGTGTTTTGTCTCTTGTTCAAATAGAAAAAGCAGAGGTAGTTTTATTGGAGATAAGAGAGATTCTTTCTTTGGATGAAATCAATGACGAAAAGTTGAAAGAACTATCCCAAGAGTTTTATAATTGCATTCCTCAAGAGAATAAGAACGATATTAACTCATCAAAGGAATACGAAGAGAAACAGGAATTAATACAACTTTTAAAGGATGTACTGAATGTAGGTGAAATTACAGGAGGTTCACTTTATTCCTCTCCTATTGATTTAAAGTACAAGTCTTTGGGTAGCAACATAGTGAGTATCTCAAAACAATCCAAAGAATACAAGGAAGTATTAGACATGGTAACAAGTTGGGGAGCAAACGGTTTAGCTGTAAAAAATATTTTTTCAATCGAAAAGTCTTTGGAGATCAAAAAGTTTAGAAAAGACATTCCCAACCAAAAGTTGTTGTTCCACGGCTCAAGAACACCAAATATAATGGGTATTTTGAGTAGAGGAGTTCTTCTTCCTAAAACAGTTGTTTCAAAAGGAATTAAAAGAACAGGTTTGATCAATTTTCAAATTTTATTATTTTTATCTTTTTTAATTTTTGAAAGATTATGGATTTCTTGGATCGGGTATTTATTTTGCTCCAGATCCTTTGACAAGTTCGATTTATACAAATGTTGGAAATAAGGGAACAAGATTCATGATTGCTTGTAATGTTGCTCTCGGAAACAGTAAACAGTTTTGGAAGCAATCTCCTCAACTCGAATGTGCTCCTCATCCATTCCAATCTGTACATGGTGTGAAAGGTGAAAACTCGGATTTTAAAGCAGATGAGTTTGTGATTTACAACAAAGATCAACAACACATTAAATATTTGATAGAGTTTTCTATGGAAGGTGATAAATCTTTTCCTATGTACAAAAAAGTTGATACATACAAAGATGTCAATTCATATTCGAACGAAATTGCTCAGGATCTTATCGAGAATGTATCCAACGAAACATCCAAGAAAAAAGAAAGGAAGAAGACGAAATGTGGATTGTTATCATCAAATGGTGAATCTATTCCTCTTCAATCTGTTTTTGTTAAAGGAAGATTGTTGGATATGGTTGGGGAGGTTATCATCTTTCAACATTACAAAAACGAATCTACTGTTCCCATCGAGGCCAAGTATGTGTTTCCTCTTGATGAGATGAGTGCTGTTTGTGGATTCGAGGCATTTATCAATGGAAAACATATTGTAGGAAAAGTTAAAGAAAAAGAACAAGCAAGAAAAGAATATAAAGAAGCTATATCCAAAGGTAAATCGTATATGAGGGATATATTTTGTTTATGAATTAATATATTTCATTAATTTAGGTCATGGTGCATATTTAATGGATGAAAGTGAAGAATCACATGATGTTTTTACTGTTTCTGTTGGTAATCTTCCAGCTAATACCGAAGTTCTCATCAAGATAACATATGTAACTGAGATTCCGATGATTGGAGAAGAAATTGTATTCACATTGCCAGGTAATCTAAAATGAGATCTATAATTTCATATCTATTGATTATCTTTACACATCTTAGCAACTGTTTATCCTCCTTCTCAATCAGGATCTTTGAATGAAGTGATCCAAGATCAAATCGATACTGTAAAAATTTCCGAGCCTGTTGGTCTTTCCTTGGAAATTTTGGTGGAGATGCCTTACAAAATAGAAAAGATCAGATCAGTCTCTCACCAAATAAGAATGAAGAAAACAGAAACAGTATCTGTGGTCTCTCTGAAAAATCAAAATAAACCTTTTGATACAGATTTTGTTCTAGAAATAAAAATAGAAAAACCTTTTGAACCTAGAATGTGGGTGGAAATTAATGAAAAGGGATCTTATGCTGGGATGCTTTCTTTTTGTCCAAAGTTTAATTTTGATAAGATTGGTAAACATATTTTTATTATTATTTTGAATTTAATTTTCCATTTTTTAACAGAGGATGGGGAATATTTGTTTGTTGTTGACAGAAGTTTTTCAATGAAAGGAGAAGCAATGAAAGACATGAAAGGCGTATTAAAATACATGATCAATAAACTCCCTCCAAATTCTACCTTTAATATAATAGAGTTTGGTTCAACTATAAATTGGTTATTTCCTAACCTTGTTTCGTCTAAAGATAAAGAGAAAATAAACCAAGCAATAACACATGTAAATAATTTAAAAGCGAATTTCGGTGGAAGGTAAATATTAATTAACAAATAAATTGGATTTATATTTTAATAATGTTTTCAAAGTGATCTTTGGGTAGCTTTAAAACCATTGTTTCAAATAGGAGAATGTCAAAAAAATGCAAGTGGAGGTGTGCCAAATAATCTAAGAAATGTTTTTCTACTCACAGATGGGCAAGTAACAGACGAACCTTATCTCCTTAGAATGATAAAAGAAAATATTTCACACACTCGATTATTTCCGTTAGGTTTTGGAAAAACAATAAATAGATATTTAATCAAGAAAATGGCAATTGTAGGTGGAGGTTCACATGTTTTTATTCCTGTAGGTGACAATCAAATGATTAACAAATTAAATGATCTGATGGAAAAATCCAAACAGCCTGTTTTGGGAGATATTGATGTTAAATGGCATATTGATAATGAAAAATTCCGTGTCAAGCAAACCCCAGAGAGAATTCCAACTATTTTTTCTGGAAAGAGACAAATAGTTTATGGTAAGAAATAAATATTTTTGATTAAATTAAAAATTTAAATAATTAAAAAGGTTTTATTGATTATTGTACGAGAGCAACATTGTCTGCAAAGGTTGGGAGCCAAATTGTAGAAAATGGAGTCAGTACCACTGAATTACTTTTTAAAGAAGGTAAGCAAAAAATGATTTTTATTTTTGTTTAAATTAATTCTTCATTTGTAAAAATGAAAGGAAATATGATTCATCGTCTTTGTGCCAAATCAATGATAAGAGAAAAAGATAGTGACGAAGCAATGTATGAAGGAAATGTATCAAAAGTAGAAGCACAAGTATTGAAAAAAAAATTCAAGCAAGAAGTTATAAAAATGGGAATTGAATATTCATTAGTAACTCCTTATACTTCCTTTATTGCGAGTAATAAAAAAAATTTGTTTAAATTTTTTTTTGTATTAAATATTTCTTTTTAGTTGAAGAAAGAGAAGAAAATGAAAAATTTGGCAAAATACCAAAAATAGAAGACTTGATAAATAAAGAGGAAATAGATGTTTTGGTGAAATAATTTATTTTTGGTTGTTAAATTTTGAAATTATTTTTTTATTAAAAAAAATAGAGTTATATGAGCTGGAAAGATGAATTGGTTATTGAAGATGAACAGTTGGTCGAAATGTTATGTAATATAGAAACAGAAAGATTTGGCCTCTTAATAAAATGTATGTTAAGTCAAAACAGATGGAAGATTAAAGATATGGAAAATGTAATAGGAAGCATTCCCTCTGAAGAAGATCTCCTCAAAAAATTTGAAGAGAATAGTTTTAACAACGAGGAATTACTTGTAAAAAGAAAATAAAAAAAAAATTTATTTATAAATTATTTTCTATTCTTTAGATCTTGGATTCTCTTGTAGAAAAAAATTCAAAAGAAATTGAATCTATAAAAAGTAAAGTGGGAATGAGAAAAGAAAAGATAAAAAGAGAAGAGGAAGAAGAAAGAAAGAGAATCGAGGATGAAGAGAAAAAAAGACAAGAAGAAAAGAGAAAAATCTTGTTAGATATAGAAAATAGGAAGAAAATGGAAGAAAATTTGAAGAAAAAAAAAATTATGGAGAAAAAAAAACGTGAAGAGGAAAGGAGAAAAAGGAAGGAAGAAGAGTTAAGAAATAAAAGAAGAGAAAAAGAGAAAAGAGAAACAAGAAAGTTGGAACAACAACAGAAAAAGATAAAGTTTAATTATGAAGAGGAATTGATGATGACAAAGTGGTCAGAACAAGCAGAAAGATACGAAGAAATGTTAGAATTCATGAAGAATATAGTTTTGAATTCTAAATCTGAATTAACAGTTGAAGGTAAAAAAAAAAAAAAAATTAAATAGAAAATTAAAACAACTTTTTTCAGAGAGGAATTTATTTAGTGTTGCTTACAAAAAACAAAGCTTTCCTATTAGAGAGTCTTGGAAAAAGTTGAGTGAATTGAAGGAAAAAGAAATAAACAAACAAGAGGAAACTAATGTGAAGAGAATAGAAAAGTACTCCAAAAAAGTTTTTGAAGAGTTAAATAGTGTATGTGACGATGCAATTCAATTCATTGATGAACATGTCCAACCAAAGTTGGAGAATTCAGAAGCCAAAGTTTTCTTTTACAAAATGAAAGCAGATTACATCAGATTCAAATGTGAGGTTTTGTCTGTAGAAGATAGAAAATACTTGATAGAGAAGTGTGAAGAAAATTATAGAAAAGGATTCGATTTAGCTATCAAAGGTATTACAAAAATCCTATTCAATCTCATTTTCTTTTTATTTTTACTTTTTAGAATTGCATCCTACACATCCGATTAGATTGGGCGTTTCTCTAAACTTTTCTGTCTTTTATTATGAAATCATGAATGCACCTGAGAAGGCTTGCGAATTGTCCAAACGAGCATTTGATGATTCAATTTCGCAATGTAAGAAATAATATTCTTTTATCTTTTATTAATCTCTCTTTTATAAAGTGGATACTTTGGCGGAAGATTCATACAAAGATTCAACATTGATAATGCAACTTTTGAGAGATAATCTCACTTTGTGGGTTGGTGATCACAACGAAGATGAGGATGATTCTGATGAGAATGAAGAAAAAGAATGCGAAAAGGAAGAAAAAATTGTGGAAAAAGAAACCATAGATTATGAAAGGATAATTTCACCCAGAGATTCAAAATCAATAATGATGAAAACAGTATCAAAACAAGGAATTTCATCATCCCCAAAAAGATTCAATGATCTGGTTGCTACAAATGATTCTCTCACAAATTTCTTACTTGGAGGAGAGTTGGAAGATAAGAAGAGTAACATGAACTTTGAAGTTGTGTCCTCTTCATATTCTAGTTCTCCCCAATTAGATCCTTTATCAAATTACTTGGATCAAGGTGATATTGATCCTCTTGCAGAGATTGTAAACTTTTTGGAAGATGAGAACCAACCTCAATCCGAAAGCAAGGGTAATTATGAAGATGAATTATTGAAAATTATTTATGATACATATAATGATGAAGAGAAAATGGTAGATTTTGATCATGAAGATGATATTTTTTCTCAAATCTCCAATGAACAAAGTCTCGAAAGTCAGTCAAACTCCAAGCCAAAAAAGAAGAAGAAGAAAAAAAACAAAGAATATAATGATAACAATGATCTAGATTGTTTATTGAGCAATTTATCGGGAGAATCACACCAATCATATCTTCAAAATGATGGTGAATCTCTAGAATCCCTCTTTGGATTATTAGAAACTGAAAAAAAAGAGGAAAAAAGAGATCAAGTCAAAATCAAAAGCTTCTTTAATTCTTTAATAACAAAAAAACCTATAGTACAAAAAACAACTGGAGAAGTAGAACGAGAAAAAAGATCATCTAGTAAACGTTTTGAATCCAATAAAGATGGTAAATCAAAAGGAAAATCTAATACTTTCACGACCGAAGAAAAGATGTTGATTTGTGATGATTTATCTTTTTTGAATCTTTCCAACCAAGCTACCATATCAGATGCTCCCATCAAACATTCTCAATCCGAAAATAAAAACCTCTTCTTCAATGAAAAACCTCTCATTTCTTCCCTTTCTTTGGCTTCTTTGGATCATCCACTTTGGGAAATGTCAAATAATGTTCTATCTCTTGTTGGAATGACCAAGATAAAATGTATACAGTTCCTAAAAAAGAGATTTGGATCTAATTATGAAATTCATTTTTTGAAAGAGTTGATGGAGAAGTTGCTTGTTACAAGTTTGGTCATATGTTGGGTTCAATCTCATTATACTGAGGATGATTGGATAATATTGGAAAAATATAGTGAATATTCAAACAAATGGTTTGAACAAATGGAGAAGATTATGGATTATCTTGATATATTGAAACAAGATATGAAATATTCAAAATACCTTTTCCTATTTAACTTGAATGATTTGTGGTTGAAAGATTCTAAATCTATTCTATCCATTTACAGCAAAAATGTAAAATAAAATATTTCTTTCATTATTTTTGTTTCTCATAAATTTAATTGGAATTAATAATTCAACCAACTTCCATCATTACAGTAATTTCAAAGGATTTTTCTTATAATTAACAAATTCCTCATGCAAACAAATAATTTTTAAATAAAACCCCAACTTGATAATTTGTCAAATCTCAGTTCCTACAGTTTGAGTAATTTTTTAGGAGCGTTTTCGGAATTTAATAATTATAAATTCCTCTCCTCCTTTAAAAAGTAAAAATTTAAACAAAATAAGGACAATTTCGATATAAATGGAGGAATTTGTTGAATTAATCCTAATCCCTTACCCAGCATGATCTTTTTTTTAATTTCTTCTTTGTTCTGATATTTCTTAATAAATAAATAATAAAAAAAAAACACAAAACTCAAAATATAAATATAAGTAGTTTTTGGAACAAAGACAAATAAAATAAAATGAAATCACCAAAACAAAAGAAAAATTACATCAAACAAATGTTCAATAAGAACAAATCCGAAGAATACTCAGGGATGAGAAATTGGGACACAAATAATGTTTCTCTTTTTTTAACGAAAATAGGAATGCAGAAAAAAACAAAGAAATTTGTTGACGAAAGAGTTGATGGATACACCCTCATTACACTTTTAACAAATATAGATGCTTTATATTTATTAAAGGTAAGGATTATAAAAATCGAAATTAACAATTTCTTTATTATAATTTTTCGCTTAAAAATAAAACTTTATTAAAATCCAATTTTGTTTTTTTTTTTTGTTAGGATGATTTTGATTTAACTGAAACTGATATTGATAGATTATGCCAGTTTTATCAAGGAATCTTCATCTATAGAAAGAATAATTCACCAACATTTCAAAGTGATGAAAAACCACCTTATTGAACCTCCAATCAACAATTTTGTCAATAATTACTTGTTTATATGATCACTTTTTTTTTAATATTTATTTATTTCTCCAAAAAAAGGAATTAAATGATTTTTGTTTAAAACTGTTTCATTTTGATTGTTGTTTATCATAAAATAATTGAAAAATCTTGATTCAAATAGAAATCTTTTTCAATGCTATTCCAAGTTTAATTCTAGAAAAATAAAAAAATGAAACTCCATTTCAGCATATTGATGCTCTTATTTTTGAGAATAGGATTGATATCAATGTATACAATGAAGAATGTCACCATTTATAAGAATGGAGGAGATTCATTTCCCTTAAATTTGGAAATACCATCGAGTGGAGAAGAAGAAGTGATTGAAGAATTGATAGAAGCAAGCATGTTGGGCTTATATGAAGATGAATTGGAGGAATATTTGAAATATTACAGTTATTTCGAGATTAAAGATAAATATGGTAATACATTGACCAATACCCTGAACATACAAGATAATCAGATTCTATATTTGGTTCCAAAGGGAGAACATTGGTAAGATTTTTTTAAACTGACATTTATTTATAAGATACAAAGAGAAATTTTTCATTTCCACATTTATCGATCAATCATTAATCCAATTGACATGAAAGGTTTTATCATGCCTTAAATATTGGAGAAAAGATGGAATATACAGATCCCTTCACCAACAAGCAATTTATAATTGAAACATTAAACAAGATACCACCAATATTTAGAATTAATAATTTCATAGAAGATCAAGTAGTGGGTAAAATGAAATGAAATGTGGATGAAAAAATTTTTAAAAATTTTATATTGAAGAGAAAACATTGAATATATCAAGGGATATCATGGAAGATTCCTATGTTGGTACATTAGATGAAAAAAAAGTAATTAGTGACAGAACAAGCAAAACCGCATGGTTGGCAAGAAGTGATGATATAGCTATTGATGTGTTAGACAAGAGGATATATCAATTGATGAACATGCCTTTTTATTCACAAATTGACGACAAAACTCAAGGTATACATATCTTTTTGTTTTAAAAAAAAACCAAGTTAATCTCCAATTTTAATGAAAGTTGTAAGATATGAAGTTAATCAAAAGTATACTTGCCATTTAGGTACAAAAGAGAATTATTCTTTTAAAATTTTTTCCTTTTTTTTTTTATCAAAAAGATTATTTCTGGTCAACTGTTTTCATCACACAAAATTTTCTTTCTCAAATGTTTTTATAAAGGAAGGGAGTTATCATAAAACCGAGGAAATAAATTATAGACATGGAGTTAATAGATATTTAACTTTTCTATTATTTAATTGGTGAAAAATACTAATTAATAAATTCTTTTTTGAAAAATAATTTTTATTGTAAACAAAAAGAACCAGAAGAAGGAGGAGAAACAGGATTTTGCAGTTTCCACCGAAACAAATGTCACGGATGCTGATGATTATTGTGGAAAATTTTAAAAGTAAAACCAGAAAGAGGATCTGCCATTTTTGGTACAGTTTAAAACCAGGATTTAGTTCTATCACAGAAAAAATGGTAAATAAAAATTAAAACTTTTTTATTAAATATTGTTTATTTTTATTTAGATGTAAAAATATATACTTTTGAATAGTTTTAAAATTATTTTAAAACAGACCTTTATAAATACTCTACATGGTAACCCAAAATTAAAACTTTTTTCCTCAAATTATTATAAATTACTTTTTATTAGCTGGATGTCCTGTTAAAAAGGAGCAAAGTGGGGTAAACCATTATAGTTTAAAATAAAATATCTTATTTTTTCTAATAGGTTCGAACAAGGTATTATTTTTGTTTATTGGTTTGTTTTTGTTCCAATTATCATTTTTTTCGAGTGGTTTTATAACAAGCATCCTCCTCACCACAGGTAATCACTTTATTTTTTCTTTTAAAATTATTATTAATTCTCTCCTTTAAAAGGCTTGGGGATCAACATGGATTTATGTGAATCGAATTTGAATTTTAAAATCAAATCTTGAAATTTTAAATTTGAATAAAAATAAAAAATGAAAATTCTATTCTTAATTTTATTGTTAGTATCTTTCAGTTATGCTTATCTTCCTTGTATCTTCATGCATGGAATATCCTTCAATAATAAGTAAATTTTCTCTTCAATCCAAATTATTTTTTAAATTCCCACATAGGAGTGGGACATACCGTGATTTTGATGATATAATTGGTTGGATAAAGCAATATCATCCAGGACAGGAAACATTCAGTTTGGATATATATAACGGAGAAGATTCTCTAACAAATTTGTAAGCGAAAATTTTTATTATAAAAACATTATTCGAAAATGATTCTCAATAATTACAGATGGACTCAAATAGGTAATCCGAAATGATCTAATTTGATTCAAATATTTTTTTATAAAAATGTATTATAAGAGGGAATCAAAAATATGGTGCAACAAATTATATCGAATAATACATCTCTATTTGCAAATGGTTATCATTTAGTTGGTAAAATAAATTTATTATTTAATTTATATAATTTACAAATAAATTTGATAAAATATATAAAAGGACATTCACAGGTGAAAAGATATTTAAATCTTAAAAAAAGTTTAAAATAAAATAATAAATAAGGGAGGATTGCTAATGAGATGTTTGATAGAATACATGAACGGTCTTAATGTTCACACATTTGTTTCTTTGGCTGGAGTTCAAGAAGGTTACTACGGTTTTCCAAGTGTAATTAAAGAGTATTTTGGCAACTTGACATTAGATGCAATAACTGATTTGATTTACACTGAATATTTTCAAAAAAAATATTCTTTTGCAGGATATTGTAAATTTAATTTGTTTGCTTCACTCTTTTATTTATATTTTGTTTTTAAATGAGGGCATGACTCTGAAAATCCGCTGAGATATATCAAAGATGCTTCTTTTCTCCCTTACTTTGACAACCTCATTATTACTTCCAACAGCTCGAACTACAAAAGAAATTTCTTGAAAGTGAAGAAGATGGCTTTTTTTGGATCACCTCAAGATGGTGATTTAGCTCCTGTAATTTTTTTTTTTACTTTCTTGATTTTATTTATTTTCCCTAAAGTATTTTACAGCCTTCTTTTCATTTTATGATACTAAATGGCAACAACAAAATTTGACATATTTTGATTATTTCAAAGACGACACTTTTGGTTTGAAGACTCTTTACGAATCAGGTAGAATGGATATTCATTCTATTGAAGGTAACTTCTTTTTTACCTTGAATTATTATTCATTATTAACTCTTCTTCAAAAGGAGTTCCTCATTCTCATTGGCTTTCTAACCAAACTAATTTTATTCAGAATGTTCTCCCTTATTTAATTTAAATTAAAATTTTCAAATTTAGAAAGAAAAGAAAAATCAACTCCTTTAAACTTCAATTAATTCTTTGATTTTGGTTTAAAAAAAAAAAATTATCAAACAAAAAAAATGAAGTAATATCACATCCCCTGTGTTGTTTAAAAAAATTTATTGAAACAGATTTGAAATCACTTTTGGAACACCACTTGCTTTAACGACATCTCTCCATAACAAAGTAGCACCATACTCATTAAAATGGTTGTAATTAGAATACAGTCTAAAGTTTTTGTAATAAGAAGAACAAATTCCCATGGGACAGATGTATTGATTGAATCCAAAAAAGTGGGTATTATTTTTTTTTGTAACAAATTCTTCCAACAATTCGTTATATTTTGAATCTTGAAATGAAAAATAGATTTGAAATTTATAAAGATAATCATTAAAATAATTTACAATCCTTTTCAAATGTGTCTCTGTAGTAAATTTGTTTAAAACACTTGGTATTTGTAGGAGAACTGATTGAGGGACATCCATCAAAGTTAAATTCGTTAAATTCAACAATTTGTCCCAACAATACTACTTTTTTATTAAGGGATATAAGTTTGTCCACAGTTCTGTCAATACAATTTAAATTTCCTTTTAAAAAAAATTATTTTAAAAATAAAAATAAATAAAATGTTTACTTTGATGAAGATCCCATTTGCAAGCAATAATTACAATATCAAAAAGATGTAATTTATCAAGAATACTTTTCATAAATTCATCTTTAGTTTCCCAAATACAAGCTAAAGCACCTGGTTTTGCCCAAACGTAGAATCTAAAGTTTAAATCTTCTGCAAATGCTTCAATCATTGGTATAGCTTGACCACAAAAAGAATCTCCAATAAATAAGACCTTTTCTCTTTTTCTTTGATAATATGAATATTTAAAAATAATAATAAAAAAATTTTTTTTTTACGTTTTATCATTTTTAGGACCATTCCAACATCTTTCCGGATTTGTTTTTCTTTCAAAATTACTTCATTTGCGCACTCTGGAGGAAACCTTCCCACCTCCTTTGTACAATCATTAAAAGAAATACAATGGTTTGGTGATCTCTCGTTGCAATAAGCAGAAAGATCCCAGCTATAAAGAGAAAGATTCATATTTTGTAGATCAAGATAATTGTTACTGTACATTGTGCTTAATTTAGAAAGATCTCTATTTTCAAAATAACTATTTTTGATGTCCGAATAAGCAAAAAACCCAAATGAGAAGATGAGAAGACAAGGTAGAAGGTATATCAAAAACAAAGATGAAATTTTCCCCAACTTTGAATGTCTCAATGGTTTTTCAATCATAAAGTAAGAAATAGATGTGAAAATGGTTCCAACTAAAATCATGTTGAAATAAGTAAAAAAAGTAAATTTAGAATAGATTGTTTTGAACAAAACAGTGACAGGCCAATGATAAAGATATGCAGAATAAGAGATCAACCCCAATTTAACCAAAACAGGAAATGATAGAATTGAATGGGTAATTGTATTTTTATTTCCACTGTATATTATAAATGCTCCTCCGAAACAAGGAATCAACGAATTAAACCCTGGAAACACACTTTTTTCCGATAAAATGAAAAAAGAAGAGAAACAAAGAAATAATCCCATCAATCCAATCACTTCATATTTAATATTTCTTTTTGTTTCAATTGATTTAGTTTGCTTTTCGACATCTTCACCACCAAGTGTCTTTTGATGATTGATTTGAGTGAGAAATGATCCAATAAACAATTCCCCAATTCTACTTACCATCATATAATATGACATGGCTGTGTTTTTGTAAAATAAGTATTGACCAATAAATATTGAGAATGTAATGGTTATTGCAAAAAATATTTTCAATTTTCTTTGTGAAATATTATAGATGAACAAAAGAATAAATGGCCAGATCAAATAAAACTGTTCTTCAACTGATAATGACCAGAAATGAAGCAGAGGATAAGTCGAAGTGTCTTCTGCAAAATATCCGCTATCAATCATGAATGTATTGAAAAAATTTGACAACGAAAACAAAGACCATATTGAAGATTCAAATACTTTTTTGTATGTAGTTGGATTATCAATCAAGTAGAACAAGAAAAGAGTCACAAATAAACACACCGCAGATGCGGGAAATATTCTTTTTAATCTCCTCACATAAAATTCTGAAAATGAAAACTTGTTGTTTTTCATTTGAGAAATTATATTGTTTGTTATCTTTATTTTAAAAATAAATTAATTTCACAGAAAATATAAAAAAAATATTTTTTTGAATACCAAATAACCAGAGATAACAAAGAAAATATCAACCCCACAAAAACCTCCTGGCAATAAATCTTTAGATATATGAAATAAAATTACAGATGCAACTGAGATCCCTCTCAATCCATCAATATCTGATCTGTATTCTCTTATACCACTATCGACTGTTATTATAATTTAATTATTGTGGAAATATTAAGAAATATTATTGAATATAGACCTTTTGATTCACTTTTATTAATGTTGGTTTGTTCTTTTTCTTCAATCATCAATTCCTTTATTTCGTGATTTTTTTTATTTCTTCAATTATAAATATAATTAAAAAAGAAAGTATAACATCAATATCAATCAACATATACAAATGATAATATTGATTATATTTCAAACATAAAAATATAGCTATCTAATATTGAAAAAAAAATAAATAAATATTTAATTGGCTGAATTATATGTATTAAAAGCAGTCTCCATGATAAATTGAAACCTTGTTGAAGGATTTCAAATCAAATTTTGTTTCCAAAAAAATAAAATAAAAAGATTAATGTTAAAAATTGAATTTATAAGGCATCCCATGTTAAGATGAGTTCCGCCTGCTCTTTCCATGAATTAAATTTTTTGGATAGAATAAATATTGATAAATTGAGGTATATTCAACTGTTTTGAAAAAAACGAAATGAATTTTCAACATATGTTTTTTGAAAAATTCCATCAATATGTAATCAAACCTCCATCATAATTGATATATATTCCTCATATATAAAAATTTCAAATATGTTCTCCACAAGTTTTTTTTGCTTCAAATAATATAAATTCTATTGCTTTTTCCTTTTTGGAAACAAAATTAAAAAACGATAGGTTGTTTTGCAGCTTTTAACTGCTTTCATCCTATTCCTGGTGGGACATTTTCAATAACACGCTCTGTCTGGATTTTCGGTTCTTGTGTTCCTTCAAATCTGTAGATCAGAGCTCCTTTCTCCCAATATTTCTTTTCGTCCTCGTAGTCTTTCAACATATACCAATTACCCTCAACCAACTGGTGGTTTTCGATTTCAACTAATGATTCAAATTCAACCATGAATGCTTTTGGAATGTGGGTTGGATTAATTATCAAATCTGATGTGAATTCTGTGATTGTTCCCATCACATTACTAAAATAAAAAAGGAGAAAATCTATAATAAAAGAGAATAAATTAAATTAATTGTTGAATATTTTTTATTTTTGTTTATATTCATAAATGGTTGATAAACTTTGTCGAAGACCTTTGATAAATACTAATAATAAAAAAATGTAATACTTTTCTATTTTTAATTTTGAATACACTATAACTTAAAATAAAATTCGAAGTTTTTCAAAAAATAAAAGGCAAATTTATAGATTCCAAAAATTTATTTCAAAAAAAATAGATTGGAAAATATAGTTATAACGATGAAGGAATTGAGATTGAATGGAATGATAGATGGAAATCAAATCTTGATTCTATAAGGGATTCAAAATCATTATGTTCTGAATTGATTATATTTAATCAACAATTGGTAATCAATAATAATCATTCGAATGTTGCACTGTTCATAGAAGAATTCATTCATTGTTTTTTTAAAGATAAATTCAGTTTGGAGAAATCAGATGAGATTGAAAAAGAGATTAAGGAAAAAAATGATGAAAAGAGGGTGAAGAACAACGTGAAGAACTCTATTTCTCTCAAACGGTTTTCTTTGATTGAGGCAAATTTAGCTGATGAACCTTTTCAGTTGAATTTTGGGAACAAAAAGATGTTTTTATAAAGTTAAAATTGATGGTGAGATTATTGAGAGAAATTAAAGATGTGGAAGGAAATGAGAGTAACGTGTTGGAAATACTCAATCTTTTGAAAAGGAGAATTTACCTATTGAAAAATCCTTTCATTTTTATAAGCTTCTATTTGGTGGGGGGGGCTCTAAAAAGATCTTTTATCCAAGTTGATATCTTTAAATTAAGCAAATCTAATGATCGAAATGGGGATCAGATTTTTGAAAGTTTTATTTGTCAACCTCTATTTAAAGATTTTCGTCCAAAACCAACTGTTAACTTTATAAAAACAAATTTATTATAATTTTTTTTTTTGATTTTTTTATTTTGTCAATTAAATAAAAATTGAATTAATATAAATTTAGTCATTTAAATGAGTAAATAAAAATTTCTATTTTATTTTAGGTGCGACTAAAAAAACCAGTAAGGAGAAGATTTGGTTAAGTAAGAAGGTGTAAAAGAAAAGAAAAGCAAACCAACAACAAAAGAGAACAACAAGGGAGATTTGTGAAGAAAAATTTGATGGGATTAATTTGGTGATCGAATTTGTTGAATTCCCAAAAAAGGGAGAAAAATATAAAAAAAAATCAAGAATGATGAAGAATTGCACGGGGTTGTCTGTTCATAATTGGAGAAAGGTTGATAAAATTTATCAAACAATTTTTTAATAAATAATAATTTAAATAATTTATCTCTTTATTATTGTTTTATTTTATTTTTTGTTAATTTTTATATTTTATTTTTTTACAATTTTTATCTTTTACTTTTATTTTTTATTAATCAATTATATTTTNTTTTTATTTTTTATTTTTTATTTTTTATTTTTTATTTTTTATTTTTTATTTTTTATTTTTTATTTTTTTATTTTTTTGATAGGTTGATAACACTTTTAATGTCCCTGGTACTGGTGGTATCATCTCTAAGGAGGTTTCTGGTATTTTTCTTGATGACACCATTGTCGTAATGGCTTGGGGTAAAATATTGAAAAATTTTTTGTGAGAATTTAATATGTGCCATATAATTTGGATCAATTTTTGTATCTCAACATAAGATACTAGATAATTGATCCAAATAATCATATTATCATTTTATCGATCATTTTTACTAACAAATTTTCATTCCAAAATAAAAAAATTTAATAAATAAAAATAAAATAAAAAAATCTAATAAATAAAAATTATAAAAATAAAATAAAAAAACTGAAAATAATAAATAAAAAAAATTCAAAAAATATTCAATTAAACAATTATCTCTTTTTTTTAAAAAAAAGGTAACCTCAACATCGGAGGAATAAACATCTCCGTCTACCACGGCACTGACAACATCCCCTTCGCAACCTCCAAGGTTTCCTACGCAGCCAACGGCTACATCGCCAGCTCCGAACGCCAATCTAACATCAAGAACACTTTCGTCGCCTTGGACAGTTATCGTCTTCTGGCTTACTATGATAACTCTAAACCTTATGCTAATGCCACTGCTTTGGTTGGTGTTTATCGTACTGTTGCTAATACCACTTCTCGTAGTCTTCCTCAGAAGTCTGTCAAATATTATATGGACCATTATTTCACTGATTTCGACAAGAAATAAATTAATTTAAAATTTTTCTTTTTTTTTTTTTTTTAAAAAACATAGAGATCCAAAATATTTCAACAACTCAAACTTTCTTTGTAATATTTAGGTTGAAATTAATCTTAAATAAATTTTTTGTTTTGTGTTTTATTTATTTTAATTTTGTAAGTTTTTGGAGTCTTTCAGCTGCTTGTTGAAGAGTATCATCAGTCTTGCCTAATTAAAAGAAAAAAGAAATAATAAATTTGGGTGGAAAAAATTTAAAAGAGTTTACAAAAGCAAAATCTTGCTAGGTTTTCTACTAAGTGCTTGTCTTGTTTGGCATAAAAGGGAGAAGGAGGGATACATGCCACACCGATCTCTTTAGTCAACCACCTTGCAAACTTCCAGTCTCTAAGGTTTGTTTCTTCACATCCAGTTCCATCATCTAAATAAAAATTAAAATAATAAAAGAAATAAAAATTTAAATATTAAATATTATATTTAAAATAATAAAAATAATAATAGAAATAAAAATCTAAATATTTTTTTAACCATTCTCTTTAGTCATGTATCTTTCTTTGCTTATAGCATCAGTGTTCGCCAAAATGAAGAAAGATCCTTCGGGGGTGATGGGAGGTAATCCACAGTTCTCCAACATCTTGATCGTGAAATCTCTCTTCCTTTAAAATAAAAAAATAAATAAAACAATAAAAAATATAAAAAATAAAAAAATAAAAAAATAAAAAAATAAAAAAATAAAAAAATAAAAAAATAAAAAAATAAAAAATATTTTACTTTTGCATATCTTGTTGAAATTGAGGAAAATAATTGTTTTTTTGAGCTTCTTCGAACGCAATAGCAACTATTTCTTGAAGAGGAGTGGAAACACAGAAAGGATTGTAAGTTATAATTTGGTTGAAAGCGTCAATCAACTGTTTTTGTGCAATAACCCAACCTAAAAAATAATTAAATAAATAAAATAAAAATTATCATTAAATTTATTTTAATAATTTACCAATTTTAAGTCCTGTAGCAGAAAAAGTTTTTCCAGCAGATCCGACCTTTAAAATTTTTTTTATTATTTTATTTTTTTAGTTCATTTTTTAAAAATTTTTAAATATTATTTTTTTTATTTTTTCGTAATTTTTTTTTATTTCTTATTTTTTTTTCATTATTTTTTCCAATCTTTAAAAAAAAAAATATTAATTCTATTATTTCATTTATTTTTTTTTATTTCCATTATTATTTTTATTATTTTATTTTTACCGTGATAGTTCTGTCGAACATTCCAGGAAGAGAAGCGATTCTAACATGTTCTTGGTTGTCAAAGGTGAGAAACTCATACACTTCGTCAGACATGACCAACAAATCGTTTTTAATGGCAACGTCCGCAATGATTTGTAATTCCTCTCTTCTGTAAACCTATTAATATTTTTTTTAAAAAAAAAAATCGTTTAGTTGGAAAAAAATATAAAAAAAAAATTAAAAAAAAAAAATAAAAAATTTTGACAAAAAATTAAATTTACCTTTCCAGGTATATTAGAAGGAGTATTGAAAAAAATCACTAAAGAATAGATTGTTAGTTTGTTTTAATGAAATATTATAATATGATGTGAGAATTTTTGTTTACTTTTTGTTTTCTTGGTGACTGCCTTTTCCAATTTAGATTTATCCAGTTTCCAATTTTTAGCATGGTCATTGGATGTGGTCAATGGCACATAGACCTTTGGAATAAATTAAAGTTGTTAATAAGTAGAGAGAATTAAAAAAAAAAAAAATTTACAGGAACTCCTCCACTCATTTCAATATCATTTGGATAAGCATCCTATTTAAAAAAAAATTTTATTAATTTCTTTTTTTGTGAAAAATCAAAAAGTGCATTTTTTTTTTTACGTAAAATGGGGAAATGACTATTATTTCATCTCCTGGATTTATGTATGCCTGACAAAGAGAATACAACGCTTGTGTCGCTCCAGTTGTTATATGAATGTGTTTAAGTGGATCAAGATCTTGATCGAATTTAGGAGAGTAAAACCTTTTTCAATGAAATTAGTTTCAAATTTATTTGTTTAAAATTTGTTTGTTTAAAATTTTTTTGTTTTATAATTTTTTTGTTTTATAATTTTTTGTTTTAAAAATTTTTTTTTTTTTTTTCACTTTGATAATGTGTTCACTAATCTTAAATCTCCGTAGCTTCTTGTGTATTGCCATCTTAATGAATCATTTTTGATGTTTGTGATGAATTCTGGTGGATTGAAGTTTGGAAATCCTTGTCTTTGATACGATTCGAAATATTTATTATATAAATTGTCGTAAAAAAAAATATATTTTGTATTTACCCTAAATTTATTGCATTATACTTCACTGCCAATGGTGTAAACTAATATTATTGGATCATTTTTTGATATTGTATTTTGAAAATAGTGTATCTTACTGCAATGAAAAATATATTTGTTAAATATATCAAAAAATTTTGATATTTCTAAATTATACCTTCATTCCAAACACTTTAAATAAATGTCTCATTCAAATAATTCATTCATTTTTCATTTCTTTTTACCTCGGACCGAATCCTGCTATTCTATCCGATTTTGGATTTGCCTAATGAGAAAAATATAAAAAATGTTTGATTATGAAATTAGAAATGATTTACCCATCTTGAATAACCTCTTTTAAAATTGGAGTATTTTTTGAAAATATTTTTTTTCATTTTTTATTATTTTATATATTTTGGAGTTGAATTCTTTGAAATTTGTCTTTTTTTTAATTGGTTGAAGAATCAACAATTTCTTGTTTCATCAAACAAATTTGAAAAATGGAATAAAAAAATTTAAAATTGAAAACATCAAAAATAGGAACAAAATTTGAAGTGATTTTAATGAAACACATTTTCCTTTTTCCACAAACAAATTTTAAAAAATCAGCTTGTGATATTTGAGATTAAATAAAAATAAATTAAATATAAAATAAAATAAAACTCACTGTTCACCTCAAATTAAAGCTCTCCGTCCCTCCGAAAGAAAGAAAAAAAAAATTAAAAGCAAATACAAATTAATAGAATCAAATGTCAAAAGAAAATTTAGATAAAACCTTCAAAATATTGTTATTGGGAGGTATTAACCTATTATGAAACTAAAAAATAAACATCTCATTTTTATTCAATTAAAATAGATTCAGGAATTGGAAAAACTTGTCTTTTACTCAGATTTTCTGATGATACTTATAACGAAAGCCAAACATCCACGTAAAAATAGAAATCCCCAAAATATATATTTTAATTTTATATTTTTTAAAATATTTTATTTTTTAGAATCTCTGATTTCAAAATAAGGAAGATGGATGATGTTGAATTTCAACTTTGGGATACAGTAATTGAAAATTATTCCGTTTATTTTATTTTCATTAAAAAATATTTTGAATTATTATAGGCAGGCCAACAACAATTGAAAGGATTGACTGTAAATTTATGATGATTTTCATAAAATGAAGGTTATTTTGTATATTTATTTTTATTTATTTATAAAGGAAAATCATTTCAAGAAGGCCTTGGGTGCACTTGTATGTTTTGATCTTACAGATAGATCATCTTTTAATAGTTGTAAAGGATGGATAGAAATGATGAATAAGAATAGTAACTTCACATATTTATTTTTTTTATTAAATTGTATTAAATATAATTAAAAAATTAATTAATAAATTTTTATTTCATAGAGTCCCAAAAAATAAGTTGGACATTGGTTGGATTAAAGAGTGATCTACAAAGTAAAAGGGAAATAAGTGTAGAAGAAGCAAGAGAATTTGCAAGTTGGTACGGAAAAGAATGTAAAAATGAAAAAAATTTCTACATACCTTTCTAATAAACTAATCTATTTTTATTTTTTCAAAGACTTTGAGGCATCTTCCAAAACTTCTTCTAATGTTGGGGAGATATTCCAATCACTTTCAAAGCAGATACAGGAGTACGTGAAAAAGACTCCCAACCAAACACAAGAAGAGAAAAACAAAAAGAAGAAGAAACTTAAAAAGAAATGCACCATATTTTAGTGTTAAAATTTGATTTTATTTTTGTACTTTAAAATGTAATTGTATTGAAATAAAGATGTAAAAAGAAATTAAAAGATTTTTTTAAAATTAAAAGATTTTTTTAAAATTAAAAGATTTTTTTAAAATTAAAAGATTTTTTTAAAAAAAAAAGTTTGTTTGGATGAGAGTAGTCTGAATTGAGTTTCATTTGAACTTTCATTCAAATGCCATGCATGATTAGACTCCAACTAAGATAGTCTTACAGACATTCCAAACCCTACCCGAGCTTAGTCGGCAATAATAGCTTCTTCCTTTCTCGAGTGTGATTGTTTTCTGTTTATCTTGTATTTGATTGACTCAAATTTCCCATCTAGAGAATATTTTCTTGGCTAACTCAGACCTTCAACCCAATCTTTTTAAATTTTAATCTTTAATAAAACAATGACGTTTTGTATGTTAAGATTGATCAGCATGCTTCATCCAACCATGTTAAAATTTAAGTTTAAATTCTTTCTTATATATTTAAATTAATTTAATTTGAGAAATGGAAAGGGTATTATTTTGAAGGATAATGAATCTCTTTTACTTTTTCCTAATAATATGAATTGGGTTAACAAATAATTTGAATTTTATGATCACTATAAATTATAATTTAATTGAGAATACCTTCTTTAAATATTTAAGATATAAACCGATTTTGGTGATTGATTTTATTATGAAAGTATATCAAAATAGAATTTACATTTGTGCGGTTATTAACCAGGAATTTCTCACAATTTTTTTTAATTTTTTAATTTTTTTTTGAAGATTAAAAGAGAAAATTAAAGAAAAAACTGACAAAATTCTTTTTAAAGAAATACTACATTTTATGCAATATAAATTACTTTCAATTCTAGAGACTGTTTGATAAAAAAAGTATCATTTAACACTTAAAATTTTAACCCGTTTTTGTATCTCCAAATTTAAATCAAAAAAAATTTTGGAAAAAGAAAATATTTATTCGATCAAATGAAAGCAATAAGTAAAAAAATTTGATAGAATTTAAACATTCTATTGAGTAATTTCTTTTCTCACAATTTTGTATTTGGATATAGAAGTAATTTTGAAAGAGGGGATGAATGAATTTTCCTTTTTTGAAAAACAAATATGGAGATTGATTCTATCAAAACTAGATATGGAAGATCTAATTCTAATTTCATCGGTATGCAAGAATTTTTTCTTTATATTGAAAGAAGATGAGATCTTTTGGAGTTTATTCTTCAATCATTCCCTCAATATCAATCAATTGCCAATTGAATATACAAGTTGGAAACGAATGTTCCTTTTTTCGTTGATAGAATGGGATCAATCCAAATTTCCCCAAAGAAATTTAAAAGTGGATGAGAAAGATAAAAAAAGATTAATAGATGACAGAGTTAATTTACCATTTTCTTGGGTTTCTTCTATAACTAAACAACATCTTCTCGAAGGAGTTTTGTATCCTTTTCTCATAGAAGAATTGCCTGTGTATAAACATTCCTTGTTCTTTTCAATTTTACTTATTGTTTTTAAATAAAAATAGAGGTCTTGAGATTGGAATTGCTCACGAAGAAACAGACCTACTTAATGTATTTATTATCTTTAATTATGTTTTTTAAAATTGAAAATAATTAAAGGATAGCCTCACTGATGAGTAAAAAAAAAATTTTTTTTAGTAAATTAAGTATAGATTACTTATTGATTTTTTATTTAGTTTGAGATATGGATATTATTTCGATAAAGAACTTAAAGTAAGTCACTATTCCAGCCATTTCGATTCAACAGAACTGGAAAACAGAAAACCTTTTGTTGTAAAAGGAACAATCTATATTTATATTCACAAAGGAAGTTACAGTGAAAAAGAAAATACACTTTCAAAAGTTAGTTTCTTCAATAAACATCCAAATGAAACTAAACCAGAATACATTTTCACTGTGGAAAATATCTCTACCAACGCTGGTCAAAAGTTGTTTGGTTTTTTGTGTACTTTTTATTCCATGAAAGCAAGGATTTGCATGCCAATATTTGTTCGTGATGAAACATCCATCCTTCCTCTGAAACTTAACTCTTACTCTAATGAATTTTCTTGTGAAGATTATGAGACAAATTAAATAAAAATATCCAATAAAAAAAAAGGTTATATTTGTTTCAAATTAATTTTCAATTGGTCCAAAATTTTGAGCATTATATTTTGGTATCTATTTTCATATCATTAGAATTTGACATTTTAAAACTCATTTTACAATTTTATATAAAACAATTTTCATTTGATAGAAAGGAGGGATGAATGAATTTTCCTCTTTCCATAAACAATTATGGAGATTGATTCTATCAAAAGTGGAATTTAAAGATTTCAGTGTAATTTCAAGGGTATGCAAGAATTTTTATTTGATATTGAAAGAAGATAAGATCTTTTGGAGTTTATTCGTAAATTGCACTTTTAAGATCAATCAATTACCAAATGAATATACAAGCTGGAAACAATTATTCCTTTTATTGTTGATAGAATGGGATCAATCCAAATTATTAGAAAATTTTAGAGTGGATGAGAAAGATAAAAAAACATTGATAGACGATCGAAGAAAAAGCCAAAACTGTTGGAAAGCTGCAATCACAAAACAGTATCTTCTAGAAGGAATTTTGTACCCCTTTCTCATTGAAGAAATGCCAGGGTAGAACAATCTTTCTCTCTTTGTTTTTTTTTTTCTTCATTTCATTTTTTCTTTAAAAAAGAGGAGTTTTGATAGGAATTGCTCATAAAGAAACAGATTTAGAAACTGTAAAATTTTTTTTTGAAAAAAAAAAATTAAATTGTTATGTGTTCACATTTTTTTTCCACAAGCATTTTCCTTATGCTTCTGATAGGTAATTATTTTAAAATTATTCAATTTTTAAAAATTTTTTTGAATGATTTAAAGTTTAAGGCTCGGATACTACTTTGACGACGAAGATAAAACTTCCTGCTACTCTGCCAATAGTAGTACTAATGAATTGAAAAACAGAAAACCTTTTGTTGAAAAAGGAACAATCTATATTTATATTCACAAAGGAAGTTATAGTGAAAAAGAAAATACACTTTCAAAAGTTAGTTTCTTCAATAAACATCCAAATGAAACTAAACCAGAATACATTTTCACTGTGGAAAATATCTCTATCAACGCTGGTCAAAAGTTGTTTGCGTTTTTGTGTACTTATTCATCTATGAAAGCTAGGATTTGCAAGCCAATATTTGTTCATGATCCAACTTCTATCCTCCCTCCTAAATTAGAAATTATTGACTCAAAACTAGGTTTGTCTTACTTTAAATTGAAGTAACTGTTAGGATATTTGAGATAATTTAAATTTTCTTTCATCTAATCGATTGTACCTTTCATTCTTTCTGTTATTCAAAATCAATTAAAAAAAGAAAGATATCTTTCAGTTCATTTTCTGTTGATCGTTTCTATAAAAGCAAATAATTCTCCTCCTTTTTTTTTAAATTTTATAGTATTTATCAATAAATAAATATAATATTAAAAAAAAAAAATGAGAGAAGAAAATGAACTTTTTAAAAAGAGGAAATTGGAGGAGAATCCAACCATCTTGATATCAAGCAGCCAATCATCTGATGAAAATATTTATATCACTCCCAATAACAAAAAAATCACTTATGAAACCCCTATTGATTTGAATCATCTCACAAAGGACGAATATTCAACTATTTTTTCATCTGCTACTCATTTGAATAAATCATCCTCTAAAACCACTCCATCTATCAGCAACAGCCTAAAGAGAAATCTGGATCAAACAGCCTTATATTTGCAGAATAATCCGATCACCCTTCAAAAAAGCAATTCTGTTCCTCATAACATCAAAAATACCGATCAGATGTATAATCCCATCCAAGAAAGGATTGATCTCAATAGGAGAAATAATAATAATGATGATAAAGGTGTGGGAAAAGATATATCAAATAATAACAAGTTTATCATCAATAAAAATAATAAAATAAATCTTCAAAATATAAATAATAATTTAAAGATCAATCAGACCAGCTCTCAAGAGGAGATATATTTTGATGATCTCCACGAATATGATATTCACGGTGAAATCGGATATGGCACCTTCAGTACTGTTTACAAGGCAAAGTGCAAAGGATCTGGAGAAGTAGTGGCTATCAAGAGGATCATCCCAACATGTAAACCTTCAAGAGTTCTTTCTGAGATTGATTTCATAAGGAAGCTCACGTAAGAAATTTCAAAAAAAAAAAAAATATAATTCTTTTTATTTAAAGATTCTTGAAATGATATTTCCACTTTATCTTTTCTTTTAAATTTCGATGAAAATATTAAATTATTAAATAATTAAATATTTAATTATAAAAATTTGAACTTGAATAAATTTTTAAAATCATCTTTAGTTTTAAATTTAAAAAAGATTAATTGTATAATGAACCTGAATTAATTTGCTAGTATTTTTTAATAAAAATCTTTAATTCTCATTATTTTTTTTTTAAAGTGGCAAAACCAACATCGTTCAATTACTTGGTGGAACTAGAAAGAACTATCAGATCTCTTTGATTTTGTCCTTCTTGGAAAACGACAACTTCAAAGATTTCAAAGAAGTAGCCACTCCCTCTCATATCAGAGAATACATGAAAGGTCTCTTCATTGCTTTGTACCACGTCCACGACAATGGGATCATCCATAGGGACATCAAGCCAAGCAATTTTTTAAGGTAAAATATTTTTTTTTTTAATTTTTTTTTTGTTTTTTTTTTTTAATTTTTTTTATTTTTTTTTTAAATTTGTTTGTTTTTTATTTTTTATTTTATTTCCCCAATTTAATATTTTAATTTTTAGTAATATCCAAAAGAAAAAGTTTCTTCTTGTTGATTTTGGTTTGGCTCAATGTGTCGACGACATAAAGTTGAAAAGTTCCAACAGCGTGCCTTCAAGAGCAGGTAAAAAAAACTCATAAAAATAAAAAATATAAAAATAAAAAATTAAATAAAAAATAAAAAATAAAAAAAAAATAAATTTTTTTTTTCATTAGGCACAAGAGGATTCAGAGCGCCAGAGGTATTGTTGAAATGTGTTGAACAAACCACTGCAATAGATATTTGGTCTGCTGGAGTTATTCTGTTATCTCTCATGACTAAGAGATACCCTTTCTTCCAGTCTCCTGATGATCTCACTTCTCTGGTTGAAATCTCAAACTTGTGTGGTTCAAAAAAACTCGTTTTGATTGCTGACAAACTTGGTAAAAAATAAAAATAAATTTAAAAAATAATAAATAATAAATAATAAATAATAAATAATAAATAATAAATAATAAATAATTCAAATTCAAATTTAAATTTATTTCAACAAAAATATCATTAAAAGTTTTTTTTTTTTGACAGGTAAAGAATTGACGTTGCCTTCAGAATTCCCAGAAATTTCGTGGAGGGAACTTATCACTAAACTCAATCCTTCATTTGTTCCTGATGAAAACATGTTGGACCTCCTCTCCAAGCTTCTCGACATAGATCCCTTCAAGCGGATCACTGCCAAACATTGTTTGAAGCACCCTTTTCTAAAGGGATGAAATTTATCGTTTCATTCTTTGGATGTTCTTTTGTTTTGTATTAATAAATAAAAATTTTTAAAAAATTAAATCAATCAAAAAATAAAACTTTTATAATCAGTGTGGAATGTAAATTAGAGAATCTTCTCTCTTTTTCAATTTGGTGTGTTTGATAGTTTCCAGTTTCTCCAAAAGTTTATTAACAAAGAAAGGAAGATCTTTACATTGAAAAGAATCTCTATCCTCTCCCCTTTTGTGCAGTTTCACCATTTCTTTAAACAAGCCTAACAATTCTTTCCATCCTTCATCTTCTATCACTAATGGGCTCAAATTGAGATAATAAAAACCAAAAAGAAAACCAATCATGTTCTTTCTTCATTTTGTTCCCACTAATTGCTGTCGCTTCTCTTTTTCCATCAGAGATATTATCATTGAAATTTGAGATATATCTTTTTTCATTGTGAACACCCATAAGATCAAAATCAATCAAACAAGTTTTTAAAAGATCAACCTCGTCAAAAAGGATGTTGGATAATTTCAAATCTCCATAAACAAGATTTTGTAGATGTAGATCCCAAAGATGAATTGCCAGAGAATGGAAATGACCAACTGACTTGGGACAATGACTTCCTTCAATGAAAGGATATTTCAATATAACCCTTTTTTCACCAGCTAATCCATTGATTTCAAATTCAAAGATTTCTAATTTTTCTTTTAAAGCAAAGTGCTGTTTGTAGAAAATGTATTTTCTCTGAAAAAGAAACTCCGTTTCACTTTTAGCCCTGTAAAACTTGTAAACATATCTTTGCTGAGATAAATCTAGTAAACAATCTTTGACAGGGAGGTTCATGAAATCTGGAGATATGAGAACATTCTTCCCAGCTCTTTTCCAAAAAAGGAAAGAATCCCTCTTCTCAAGTACAAATTGAGAACATTTGATGAATGAATGTAAAATGATGTCGATGTCTTCTTCCAAAGTTTCCTCACCTGATTTCCAAATCACTGTTCTCGAATACTTTTCTTTATGAAAGCAAACACCTTGATATTCCAATGAAATAGTATCTCCATCTTCATTAACAAGCCATTTTATGTTTAAAAAAGCAGGATTTGCATGATCTGTCTTTTCCGAATTTTCCACTGAATAAGAATCAAGTTGGGCCCCTTATTTTTTTTTCCCACTCCAAATTCGATATGTCCAAAAGGAATAGAATATTCCACATGATCTTCATCTTGCAAAGGATTTATCGAGAAAACAAAGTCCGGTCTATTTCTAAATTCACTGCTGCTGCTTTCATGCAAAAAGAAAGTAGATTTTCCCAACAATGGAACCAAAATTTTATTCAATTTGAGATTTAAAATTGAACAAAAATAGGATTCTTGATGCTTTTTGGGAATCTTGGAATATCTATATTTCGCCTTTTTATTTGCATTTTTTAAGAAGTGAAGAAATTGTTGGGAGATTTTTTTTTTATCTTTATCGAGGCAATTCAGAGATGCTTGTATAAATAGAGGATGTTGAGTCGGAGTATCCAATTCATTTATTTTTATTGTCGACATACTTTCCTCAGTTGAATTAGATGGAGAAATATGTCTTTGCATTTTTTTTTCATCCTCATCTATTCTTGGCGGGATGTTTTCTGTTTTTTTCTCACGCTTATTTTCTTCTATTTCTCCTTTCGTGGGTAATTTTGGCTTTATTTTTGCCCATAATTCATTAATTTCTCCCCTTTCCACACTCTCCACTATTTCTCCATTCCCATCTAATCTTGTATCAAGAAAATTCTTAGATATTATTTTGAGGCTTATCTCTTCAATTCTTTTTTCCATAAATTCTTTGTTATTTTCTTTATTGATCTCCATTTGCAATTTTTTTTTTATTTCGTTTTATATATGGCGCCAAAAATGATATTTGTTAGGTTCCTTTAAATTGAATAATAATAAATCAATTTCTAATTTTCACATCTATTATTCATTATCCAATTTTATTGAGTTATTGACAAGAAATAATATTGAAACTCAATCCTTTTTTAAAACCTCTATTGTAGGAACTCTGCAAGATTCTTGATTTGTTGCATTTTTAGAGTTTCAATGTGAAATTTAAATACTTGGACTCTTTGGAAATTTTATTCCAACATTCTAATCTTTTTTTCTTTTTTTATTAATTATTATTTATTCAAATAAATAAAAAAAAATGAAATTATTTTTTTTCATAATATCCATCAGTCTTAATTTCATTATCATCATCGTTTTCAGCCATTTCATGATGAACCAATATGAAGAAAACAAAAAGTTGAGAAATAAAATCCTCTCCCTCCAACAAGGAACAATCCCCAAAAAAAATGCTCCCATCAAAAAGGATGATTTGATCATCCCCTTTCATCTGAGGAATATATCCATCCCCAAAAGAATATTCCAGAAACATTCAATAAAGAAAGAATCTTTACCTCCCAAAATGAAAGCTGTTATGAATAAGTTACAGAAAATGAATCCTGGTATATTCTTCATCCTGTATCAAACATAAATCAATTTTTAAACATCTCATTTCAATATTATCAACTATTTTGAAATATATTTCTATTTTTTTATTATCAGATTAAAATCATTTGAAAATATTGAAATTATGAAATGAAATGATGGATAAAGTTGAAATCAACAATATCATCCAATAATGATTAATCAATATACTTTATGACCATTCCCTCAATATATTATTTTATAATTATATTTATTTAATTTTTGATTAAAAAAAAAAATAAAAAAAAGAATATCAGTATGAATATCACGATGATGAAAGTGCATTGAAGTTGATAGAAGAACATTATGGTAAAGAATCAAGAGAATATTTCATGATGAACTGTTTTGTACCTAGTGCATTTACAAGCGATGTTCTGAGGTATTTGCAACTCTATCTATTTGGAGGGTATCACATTGGTAAAAAAATTATAAAAAAAAAATTATTAAAAAAAAATAAAAATAATGAAAAAATAAAATAATAAAAATAAATTCAAAAAAATTGTTAGATGCTGATATGGTTTTGGAAGTTACTATTGACGAATTGGTTCCAGAAGGTACTCAATTTATTTCATCAAGAGACGAGGGATTGTATGCAGTGAACCAAGGTAAAAAAAAAAAATAAAAAATAAAAAATTTAATTTAAAAAACAAATAAAATATAATATAATTGCTTGGGAAAAAGGATTTTTGGGATCAGTTCCTGGACATCCCATTCTAAAAAAAATGTTGGACAATATATTTTTTTGTTGTGTTTATAAACATGTACCTTCTTTGCCTTTCATCCCAACTAGTCTACAAAAAAATAATAGAGGTAAATTTTTTGATTATAAGTCAAGTTAGTTTTTTATTTTTTTAAAAAAAAAAAATTTTTTTTGTTGTGTAAATAGGACTTGCTTTGACAGGTCCTTTTTTATTGGGAAAAGTTTTGAATGATTATTTGAAAAGACCTCAAGATGGTAAAAAAAACTTGAATTTTGAAAATATTTTTTAAATAAACTAAATATTTTGAAAAATAAAACAGTTCCCATGGTCGAAATGAATAATTTAGAAGAATTTAAAATAAAACTTCTTTATTTATGTATCAAAAAACTGGAAAATCAAGTTTATATCACTAATACCACATGTGACATAATGAACAACAATATTGAAGTGATTAAGTTTAGATACGAAGGATACTTTGAAGAAATAAAGAAATTCAACTTGTCTCATCATTGGTCTTATTACGCAAAAAAGAATCAATATTTTAAAGTTAAAAAACCAGAAAGGAATTTAACATTTGTAAATAAAATTATTTAATTGTAAAAAAAAAAATGAAATTAATTCGGGTGTTTTTTATTGAGTTAAATATTTTTTTAAATTTAATTTAAATTCTTCTTAGTTTCTTTCGACTTTTTCAATGAAAGAAATGAATTTCTCAACCTCATTTTTAGATCCAATGACCACACCAACTCTCTGATGGATAGAAGTAGGTTGGATGTCCATGATTCTTTCCCCAAAACCCTGTTTATTAAAAAATAAAATTGATTATTTTTAATTAATTTTTATGTTTTTTTCTCTTTTATTTTTAATTATTTTTTATTTTTTTTAATATTTTTTTTTACGTTGACTGCCAAACCACCAGCACCCTCGATCAAAAGAGCCATAGGGTTTGCTTCATAGAGAAGTCTGAGTTTACCATTGTTAGTTTTTTTTTCTTCAGGGTACAAAAAGATACCTCCATAAACGATAGTTCTGTGAACCTATTAAAAAAAAAAAAAATGGAAAAAAAAAAATTAAATAAAAATAAGTAAAAAATAAAAAAAAAAAAATTTTTTTACGTCTGCAACCATTGATCTATTTTGAAATTTTTAAGATTATTTCTTTCAACAATTAATAAATTTTTTTTTACCCAACTATAAAGAAAAAATAATTAAAAAAGTATTTAAAAAAATTGAAATAAAATAAATAAAAAATTAAATCAAAAATAAATCAAAAAATTTAATGAAATCAAAAATAAAATTAATTTTTTTTTTAATTACCATAACGATGAGAATATGGCTTCTCACCTTCTTTCAAAGAGGTGACGTATTTTTTGAGATATTCGTGCCATGTGCGGGTGTTTCCCTCGTTGATGGAGTAGATGTTGTGGGACAATGGAGTTTTGATGGTAGGGTGGGTCAATACGAACTCTCCTGCGTTAGGATCCAATGTGAATCCGTTTGGGTGTTCTCCCTTCATTCCTAATCAAAAATGAATAAAAATAAAATGAAAAAATATAAAATAAAAATAACAAAAAATAAAAATAATAAAAAAATCAAAAAAAATTAATTAAAAATAAAAATATTAATTAAAAAAAAAAAACTGTTTTAAAAAAAAATATTAATAAAAATTACCGATGATGAGCATTGTTGCTTTTTAAAAAGAAATTTTGGTTTATTTAATTAAAAAAAATTGATTTAATGATTAAAAATTTTAGTACCGCTTCCGTACATGCAATATCCTTTTAAATTCAAAAAAAAAAAAAAACATAAATTCAAAAAAAAAATTTCAAAAGAATAAAAAATATTACCAGCAGCGACCAACTCATTTCCAGGTTTTAATGCGGACTTTTCGTCACCGGTGCAGTTATCTGCTTTTCTGTAAATACCAAAGATGGATCCAATTGTTACATTAGCATCGATGTTTGAGCTTCCATCCTTTATAAAAATATGGAAAATTCGAAATAAAAAAAAAGAAAATAAAAAATAAAATAGAAAATTAAAAAATAAAAAATAAAATCGAAAAAATAAAACATAAGAAATAATCAATTAAAAAATAATCAAAAATTAAAATTTTTACCAATGGATCAAATACACAGACGTAGTCACCAGGTGAATCTTTCACAATGATGATCTTCTCGTTTTCTAATTATGAAATCAAAAAAAAAAAGATCAAAGGAGATTAAAGAGAAATTCAATCAAAAAATTAAATATTTATTCAAATTTTATTAATTAACTTTATTATTTAATTTAAATTTAAAATTTTATTTTGGATTCTTGAATTTTTCTTTATTTATTTATTATTTTGTTTTTCCATACCTTCACTGACCATCACACTTACTGTCTGTGATCTTGATAATGAAGTGATGAATGCCTCATTTGCGATCACATCCAATTTCTTTACTACTTCTCCTTGAACATTTGTGCTTCCTTCAGTTCCATACAATGCAAACAATCCAGCAGCTCTATAAATAAATATTTTATTTTTTTCAGCGAAATAATAAAAATATTTTTATATTTCATTTCTTTTTGTTACCTGACTTTTGATGAGATAAATTTACATGCTATTTCTATTGCATGCAAACTGTTGGATTAAATAAAAATGTTAATACGTATTAAAATTTGTTAAGGAAATAGACAAATTATTATTTTTCTTACAGATTGGAAAATACTCCTCTACTCTCCTTTATTTTCATAGCTGTAGTCAAAATATGATGGGTCAAAGTTAAATTTTTAACATCATTGATGGATTCTTGCATTTTTTTTTTTTATTTTTTTTTAATTTTTTGGAATCTTCCCATTGAAAAGGATCGAAATCCTCCTATTGATCATAAGTTTTTTCATTCATTTATTTTTGAAAACATTCTTTTCATTTTAGATAATAATTTTGTTGTTTGTGTTAAACAATGTATATGGAGTGTAAAAACTTTCAATCAAAAAAAAAAAAAAAAAAAAAAAAAAAAAAAAAAAAAATAGAATCATTTCTCTGAAATTATTAAATTCTCTGAAATGATAGATAACAATTAAATAAAAAATAAAAATAAGATTAAAATGGATTTGTTATTTTTGAAATCAAAAAAAAAAAAATGTTCAATTTGAAAGTTTTCTTCTTATCAATTTTATTTCTAGTTGCAATCACACATGCTAAAAAATGTTGGAGCTCGGGATGTTTCCCTTTAAGAGCAGAATGTTCTTCAAAGTGTGGATGGCATGAAGGACCTTTTGGATTTAAGACACACAAATGTTGTTTATTAAGTGGAAAAGTCGAAATATGCGCTGATGATGAAGGTTACTTTAATTCTGCAAGAAATTGTGCTATTAGTGCTGCAGCTGGTTGTTCTTTAACAAGTGCTGGATTTGTTGTTTGTTTTAAACCTGTTTTTAGTACATGTTTGGCTGCCATTGGCATTGTTGATCATATTAGTATCCAGACCCCAGAATGTTAAAAAGTTTTTGGATGATTTTAATAAATTTTCTTTCACTGAATCAAAACAATTTCCCTTATGTTTATGTCCAACAAATAAATTCATTATTGTGATGATATTGAAATTATGAATAGATATCTTTTGATATTTGATATTCACCGATTAAAAAAAATTATTACATTTGAATTACATTGAAAAATGCAATCAAATCTAATTTATTCAATTTGTGGTTTTGTTGTAAAAATCAAAAATTATCATAAAAAGATCATTGCATAAAAGTTCAAATATAAATTTTTTGTAATTTTATAAAATATAAAAAAAAATTTTAAAGTACTTTTTTGTTTTAAAACTAGAAACAATATAAATATCAGTATGAGTCTCAAATTAAGTTAATATCTTCATTTTTTTTTTTTCTTTCAAAAAAATTTTAATATTTTGCTTTATTTTTTTTTCTAGAAAACATCTATTCATCACTCCCAAATACAGAGCGTGGTCAACCAACTAAACTTGGAGGAGATCCAAAGGGAAAGAATTTCGTTTATGCATCTGGATCATCTATTATCATTCGTGATATTGATGTAATTATAAAACATAATTATTAAATTTACTCAAAAAAAAATATTTATTTTTAAAAAATTTTATCTCATTTCTATTTCAATATAGAATCCATTCATCACTGATGTCTATAATGAACATTCCAAAAAAACATTTGTTGCAAAATATTCACCATCAGGATTCTATATTGCATCTGGTGATGCATCTGGTAAAGTAAGAATTTGGGATACTCAAAACAAAGAACACATCCTTAAATTCGAATTGCAATGTTTTGCAGGTGAAATCAGAGATATTTGCTGGACTGGAGACAGCAAAAGAATTATTGCAGTAGGATCAGGAAAAGGAACCTTCGCAAAAGGTAAAATAAAATTATTTATAAAAAAATTATTTTTAAAAGATGAAAATCCTCAATATATGCTTAGTTTACTGAATGAAAAATTTATTTACTTCATTTCATTGAGGATACTATTTAAATCTTCTTTTAATAATAACGATATTCCCTTTTTTTACTCTTTTTTTTTTGTTTTTTAAATTTAGCATTCATGTGGGACAGTGGTAGTGCTGTAGGAACCATTGACAAACACGAAAAGGATCTTTATGCAGTAGATTGCCGTTTGGAAAGACCATACAGAGCAGCTACTGGAGGTCTTGATTTCTCTGTCAATTTTTATCAAGGAGTACCTTACAAATTCGATAAAAAACACAAAATCCACACCAGATTCGTAAATGATATTAGATACTCTCCTGATGGTAGTGTATTTGTCACCGTAGGATCTGATAAAGGAATCAATCTTTTTGATGGTGAAAGTGGTGATTTGAAACATTCCTTCCCTATGGAACATACTGGAGGTGTTTATGGAGTTTCATGGAGTGGAGATGGTAAAGAATAAATTACATATAAAATAATTTAAAACAAAAAATTTGACAAATTTAAGAAATATAAAAGATCATATTACTGTTTATTTGAGTTCATATCAAGATATTATCATTATCACACCTTAATATTTAAAATTTCTTTATTTTCCTCTTTTCAATTTTTCTTTCTTTAGGTAAGCAATTCATGACCTCTTCAGGTGATAAGACTGTCAAAATCTGGGATGTTGAAGCACAAAAATCAATCTCCACCCACACCATGGGTAAAGACACTGACGATCAACAAGTGGGATGCTTATGGCAAGGAAATCACCTCCTTTCCGTATCTTTGAATGGTCTCATCAATTATGTAGATAGAAATAACTCTGATAAGCCTCTCAGAGTAATTCATGGTCACAATAAAGCAATCACCTCTGTTGATTATGATCAAAATGAAAAACATTTCTATACTGGTAAAAAAAAATAATTCCTTGTTTAATCTTCCCTCACAATCATTTTATAACCTCTCAATCATTTTATAACGATCATAATAATTTTTTGAATAAATTTTAAAGAAAACATATATATAGTATGCTTTAAATTAAAAGTTAATAATTCAATATCTTTTTCTTTCCTGATTAGGATCATTCGATGCAATCCTTACAAGATGGAATGAAAGTGATGGATTGTCTGAGGGATTCATCGGATCAGGACACACCAATCAAATCCAAGCAATCAACGTACAAGCTGGAAATTTGGTAACTGGATCCATGGACGGTACCGTTCGTGTCACTCCTTTGTCCACCAGAGAATACTCTGCTATCTTCAAATGTGAAAAGGATGTCACTGATGTCGTAGTAGGAAAGAAGAATACTTCTTTGATCGTCGCAACCTCTCTCGATGGTATCGTCGTTGTCAAATCTGGTGTAGAAGTTTCCAAACAAGTCACCAAACACAAAACCACCTATGAACCTTCCTGCATTGCTTTGAGTCACGATGAAAAACAAATTGCAGTTGGAGGAAAAGATAAAATTATTCACATCTACGATATTGATGGTAAATCTTTTTTTTTTTAATTTAAAAACTTAAATCTTTTGAATAATTTAATAACTTTTGTTTTCAAAACATTTTTTTTTATATTCTCTTTTGACCTTGTTTTTTTTTTCTTAGGAGAAAATATTACTGAAAAGAAGACTTTTAAGGATCATGAACAACAATTGACTGCTCTTGACTTTTCTGCTGATGGAAAGTACTTGGCTTCTGCAGCTAAGGGAGAAATCTTTGTCTTCGATCTCCAAAAGGGAGAGAAGTGCCTCTATTCTAACGGTTGGGGTTCCTACCATCAAGCTGATGTAGGATGTATTAAATGGGCTCCTGATAACACTCATGTAATTCTTTTTTATCATTCTTTTTTTTATTTTTATTTTTTTTTTATTAATTTTTTTTTCCTGATTAGCTTGCTACCTGTTCTAACGATGAATCTATTCGTATTTGGGATATCAATTCTCGTAACAAAATTGCTTTAACTGGTGCTCACAAGGCAGGTACTTACTCTTTGGTTTGGGTTAACAATAATCTTATTGCTTCTGTTGGTGCTGATTCCAATCTCAAAACTTGGGACCTCACTTACTAAAGAGGAACGAACCCAAAAATTATTTTTTTTCTTTAAAATTATTCGAATAAAAAGTTTAAAAAAAACTTATCCCAACATTATTTTATCAAAAATAAGAAAATTTAATAATAATGTGTTGAACTGGTTTGGGCAGTTTAGAATTGTTGAACAGAAGTGAATGTTTTGAACACAACACGAAAGTAAGAATTTTTTCTTTGAAATCCTTTCTCAAAAATCTATGGTTTTCTTTTGTCCATTCCTGTTTAAATATTATTATTATAAATATTTATTAAAAAATCAAAGGATTACTCGATAAATTTGATGGTTGTGAATCAGTTTCAAATCTTTGAATTCAAGTCTACGAATAAAGTCAACAAATTGTGTTTCCTTAATGTCTAAATTTTCAAGACCTAATTGCCCAAATTGCACATCTCCATTAACAAAAATTTCATAAGCTAATAAAATAAATTAATTTAAAATATAAATAAAAAAAATTAAGATTTTACAATTGACAAAGATTGAATGGTAAAATCCAGTGCAAATAAAGGAAATATAAGAAATGTTAATTTTTTTAAAAGTGAATTGATGAGGGATGATTTTCATTGAAAGCTGTCCATTGGAGTTGCTTCCACATCCATAAACTTCTCCCTCCTCTTTAAAAAATAAAAATGAGCTTTTAATTAGTTAATTTTGAAAATTACTAGTTAAAATTAAAGAAAAGTTTCCGCCACAATGAACAGAAGATATTCTTGGGAAAGAATCTATTGTTGAGATTCCATCTTGTTTTTTATTATGTCCTAAACCTAACTGACCATATAAATTTTCTCCAAAACATTTCAAAATTGTTTTTCCTTTATTGTCACCTTTTTAAAAAAAGAAATCAAAGTTTTTGAAAAAAAAAAAAAAGTGAAATACAAGTTAAAATAAAAGAATGTTTTAATCCACAACAAAGAGAAATAATGTTTTTGTCAGATAATAAAAGAGTAGGAGAGTCATTTTTTACTTTCGAATCAAACACACAAACTCCTTTGTCATTCAACCCTAAAGCCCATACTTCCCCATTACCTATCCAAAAAAGAACAAAATAAAAATTCTGAAAAGAACAATAATTAACTCATAATTTTACTTTTTAAAAATAAAGCATGATTCTCTCCACAAACAAAAGAAACCACATCATCAATTTTAATTTTTTCAGGTCCGAGATAATCTTCACAGTTCCAAGGTTTAAACCCATACCAAAATAAATTTCCATCGTCTAATAATGTAATAAAAAACTTATTAAAAAGAATATTTAATAAGAATTACTTCTTTGAATGATACTGAATGAAGCAGAAGTAGATAATTGTAGAACGTTCGAATTAACACAAATAAAAGATGGTTGGTTCGTTTTATCATATTTTCCCAACTGATAATAACTGTTAGATCCTATAACAAAAGATGTTTAAATTTTTTAAAGATTATGAAAGTTTATTTTTTACCACATCCATACAAATCACCATTATCTATTATTTTAAAAAAATTAAAAAAGGTTTTTTGTTTATGATTTTTTTTTCTACTTTGTAAGAGAAACGAGTGTTGATTTCCCAATACTATTGACTTTATGTTTGGATCATTATTTTGGTTGGTTTCATTATCTTATCCAAACCACTTAATCCACATTGCCTGCTTTTATTGTCACCAAAAGCAAATACATCTCCATTTTCTTTGATTTTTATTATAATTTGTTTTTGACAAGATCCATTTATTTATTTATTTTTTTTATTTAAAGGTTTTACCTTTAACGAAGATATAATGTTCGGAAAAAGATGAATTTGATTTTGAGATAATGTATTGTTCCCTATATTCAATTCAAAAAAAAATTCTCAATATATTTATTTATTTTATCATTTGATTATCTATAAACAATATTAATCGAATTTGTTTCTAATTTGTTTACCTTTGATCTTTATTTGGAATATTATTTTTATTCTCTTTATATTTATTGTTTGAACTTTATTTCCCATCTAGATTTGGGTGGTATTTATGATATGTCAATTCAAAATCAACAAATAAAGTGAAGTGTCTAATTAAATCTTTAATTTCAATTTTTTATATTTCAAAATTAAAATTTTCTGAAACACAACTTGTAGATAATTTGTTGAACAGGTTTAGGCAACTTTGAATTGTTAAACAAAAGTAATTTTTTTAAACACAACAAAAAAGTGAAAATGCAGTCTCTGAATTCCTTGTCTAAGTGTTTATGGGTTTCAATTGTCCATTCCTTATTTATTTTAATTTAATGAAACAAAAAAATTTCAAGAAAAAGTTTACTTTAAAAATAAAGAAATCGTGAATTAATTTCAAATCCTCGAAATCTAGCTTCACTGCTCCATATGATCGGTAACAATCATTAACTCCCAATTGTCCATGTTGACCATCTCCACTCACGAAAACTTGGTCAAAATCTTAAGAAAAAAAAAATTTTTATTTTAAAAAAGGAGAATTTTTAAAACTTTTTTATTATACCTTTTATAAACACTGAATGATTTCTCCCCGGGTAGATATATGATATATTAGAGAGGTTTGTTTTATGAAAAGAACTTACATTTTTGTTATTATTTAAGGAAAGCTGACCAAACTCATTAACACCAGTAGAATAAACTTCTCCGTTTTCTATTTTTTGTTAAAAAAAAGCAAATAAAAAATAATTTTAAGAAATAAATAAGATGATACTTGTCAAAATATGAGAATGTCTGTAGCCACAATGAACTGACAAGATATTTGGAATAGAAATAATACTTGAAATCCCGATATTTTGTTCAAAATTAACACCCAGTTGACCAAATCCGTTGAAACCAAAACATTTCAAAGTTGTTTCTCCATTTTCTTCTTTTAAAATTTTTTTATTTTGTGACTAGATAAATGAAAAATAAAATTCTAATACTCGTCAAAATGAAAGAATAATTTGCTCCGCAACAAACAGACATGATATTTTTATCGGACACTAATAAAGTTGGAATGTTACAAACCTTGGTTTTTTCGTCAAAACCACACTTTCCATTTTCATTAGATCCCATTACCCACACTTCTCCATTTTCTTGTTTTGAAAAATTTTTTTGTTAATTTTAAATTTAATTTTTCAATAATTAATCCTACTTTTTAAAAACAAAACATGTTGTTCGCCACATGAAATAGATTTTACATCACTTATTCTGATTCTTTCTAAGAAACTATATTTGACTAGTGTATTCCAATGTCCAGAATAATAAATATCCCCATCTTCTAAACATTTTTTGAAATGAATTTTTTTTTTTAGAAAAATTCTTTTGTCTGACCTTTTTGAAGGAATGAAATGGTCTTTGAAGTAGCTACTTGAATCACTCTTTTTGTCACCAAAACAAATGTGTTTGATTTTTTAAATTTATATAATCCCAACTGATTATTTTCATTTGAACCTTTTAAACAAGACAATTAATTAAAAAATAAACTAATTTGGAAAATTTACCACATCCATATAAATCTCCATTTCCTAAATTGGTTTTAATTAAAATTTAAAATTTTTCTTTCAAAATTTTACTTTCAAGAACGTAAGAATGCTCATATCCCAACACAATAGATTTTATATTTGGATTGTTCATTATTTTGATGGGTTTAGTTATTTTTTCATCAAAAGTTCCAGTCCCACATTGTCCATATTTGTTTTCTCCAAAAGCATAAACATCCCCATTTTCTGTTTTGTAAAATTTGTTGAATATTTGTAATAATTAATCTGATTTTTACCTTTTACAAACATGTTATGATTTGCAATGGATGTATTTGATTTTGATTCTCCTCTTTTCAAAATTTAATTTAATTTTTAAGGAAACAAATAAAAATTAAATTTAGCTTAGAATTTTAAATCTGTAAATAAATGTCAGTTGATCTACATTTTTTATTCCAATTCAATCTAAATTTAGTGATTTAAAAAAAATTTACCCATTATAATTAGAATTAAAAGGTTTTGGTTCTTTCTTTTTAACCAAAGGTCGATTTCCCATCAAGATGTTAAATTTTCAAACGAATTTTGTTGATATAGGAAAACTATATTTAGTTATCAAGCTAATTTTTTTTATTTTTTTTTTTTTTTCAATAAATTGCTAACTAAAAAGAAAATTCTCTAAAAACAATTGTGCTGAAATTGAAAAAATTTGTGAAAATATTCTTTTAAATCGATCTTCTTTGATTATTTTGAAATGAAGATCAAATGATGGAATGATCCAATCAAACTTTAGACTAAAAAATTTCAAAAATAAAAAAAAATTGAAGAAAAATGAGTTCAGGAAATAAACAATGGTCCTCATATGGTGAGGTATATGATCAAAACTCCAAATTCAATGTTCCTTGTGATTATAGGGAATTACAAGAATGTCTTACCAAAAATAACAACGATCTCAGCTTATGTAAAAAACAATTCTCTCAATTCAAAGAAGCATGCGAAATCAAAAAGGAGTAAAATTAATCAATCTTCATTATCTTTCTTATTAGTTCTTAAATTTTTATTTTTTTTTGACAGAGAATATAATTCTGAGATGAAATGATAGGATATTGGATTCGATATGTCTTTGATTTTGATATATCTCTTAATTTATTCAAATAAAATTTGTTGTGTTCAAAAATTATTACTTGATATACCCAAATATCATCAATAGATATCTTGAAAACCATCCCATTTGTTTGTATCCAAAGGATTATCTTGTTAATTTTACAATCTTCCAAATAAAAAATAAATAAAAAAAAATAGAGTATTGAGAACAAATAAGCTTCAAAATCTTAATAAATCATAAATGGATAAAGATAATGAAGGTAATATAGAACTCATTCCAAATTTAGTTTATTTGAGTTTTCCCTAAAATTCTTTTTTATTTTTCAATTCTCTTCTTGTTAATAGATAACAGAAAGATTTATCAGAGCAATCAAAATCCATCAATTTCCATTCTGTAATATCAAAAATTTATCAAATTATAATTCGTTAAAAAATATTCAAACAAATAACAGATAGGAAATGAAAGTGAAACACCAGAAAAATGTTTTAAAGAGCACTGAAATGTATCACCATATCAAATAGGTAAATAAAATTTTTAAAAATCAAATTCTTTAGAGATGTTCAAAATTTTACAACAGTTCAAATTTTGTTAGCAATTAATTATATCCGCTAACAAAGTTGTAAATTTTGGACATGTCTACAAATTCTCTAAAAAAAAATTATTTTTTTCGTAGTTCTTCACGAACCCCTTTGAGTAGTTTTGCTAAATTAGATATATCATAAATGAAGGACTTAATGATTTAGAGTTCCTTTGGAAAAAGGTAAAGAAGATTTAATTTTTGTTTTATTTTGAACAAAATTATTTATTTATTTATTTATTAATTAAATTAGATAAAAAAATCTGAATTATTTGTATTATTGTGGTAAGTATTTCCTTAAAAATCAAAAAAATTTACCATTTAAAAGCATGCAAATTTAAGACTTGGAAGAACTCAGAGTCTATAGAACTTTTGAATGAAATGAGAATTGCAAATAAAGGTGAAAACTAATACTTTTTGTGATTAAATAAATTTATTTTGTTTAATCAAAAGGAACACTCCCTGTCGCGGGAAAATCTTTGCTTGCGTTGATAGAAGATCAAAAAAGAAAAAACTCTTTAATTAGTGTTTTGATGATTGGATCCACCACCATAATTGGAACTCTCCTTTACTTTTTGTATAAGAAAAAGCCAAGCAATGAGATTGAAAAATTGAATTAAAAAAAAAATGAAAAAAAATAAATTTTTTAAACAAAACTTTAATTCAAACACAAAAAAAAAAGTGTAAAATTGATAGGGAAAAAAGTAATTTTTTTTTTGAAAATTATTCACTATCAGTATCTTCGTTTTTATTGTTAGAATCGACATTGTTGCGATTTAACTTATTAACACTTGGAGAACTGTTCTTGAGATTATCCGAAAACTCTGAAGAATGATCAGTAGATTCCTCATTAGCATCATTACCGTTGATTTCGTTGGGTTTCTTCAATAATTGCAAAGAGTTACGGTAAGAACTGGTGTGTTCATCTTCAGTGTCTTGGGAGAAATATCCTAAATTTTGAATGTGTACAGGAAACTCTTTTTCCAAAGGAGAAGATGTTTCTTTGTTAGGATCTTCTTTCTTTGAGGATCCATGAGACGATTCTTGGCTAGGAAGATCTTTTACTATGTTGACATCCTCTTTTTTGACATCTCCAAGAGAATTCTTGAGAGGAGAGGAAGGATCAAGAAGGGTTGTGGAAGTATTTTCTTTCACATTCAACTTAATCGTGTCCTCTGTACTCTTTACTAAAGCCTTAGGAGATTCTTTCTTGAGAGGTGATTTGCTGTTGAAAAAGTGAGCACTTTCATCATCAGAACTTTCCACTTCATCTTCTTCAGAATCAGATTCATCTTCCTCCTCTATCTTTTCCAACTTTTCTATTGTTTTTTCAGAAGGAGGTTGTTCAGAATTAGTATTCTCCGTCTTTTCGATTATTTCCTCATCTTTTTCTTTGTTAATGTTATTGTTAATATTTTCTATTATTTCGGTGTTATTGTTTTCGATTATTTCTTTTTTGTCAAAATCAACAACATTATTTTCGATGACAACATTCTCTTCCAAATTATTTACAGTATCTTTATGTTCACTAACAGGGGATTTATCATTTAAAGGAATCTCTTCAGTAATAGAAGAGAGATCAGATGTGTTTTCTCCAATTTTCTTGGGAGGAGCATTGCCAAGAGGACGTTTAGGAGCACCAGAACTAGGACGGGGAGGTGGAGAATTAACAGGGCGAGAAGGTTGATCATCTCCAACCTTAGTAGTGATGGTGCCAGAACTGTTCTTTTTTTCAGAAGAAGAGTCCTTATCGTCATCATCCATATTCTCGCGAGTACTGTTGTCACGAGTACTGTTGCTAGATTCATCCAAAACTTCGGTGAATTTAGTAAGGGATTCTTGATAAGAACGAGACTTTCTGTTGATGAACCTTTGGCGCAACATGTCCAACTTGGTAGCTTCAGGCAGTGTGTTGGAGTTTTTGCTGCGTCTGTTTCCTTTTCCACGAATCCTTTTGGAGCTCAATGATCTGTCGCTACTTTCTTCGGTGGTGAAAGGACTTCTGCTCCCTGATTTTTTTTGTGGAATCTCGTCAGATTCTCCCGACCAATCATCGCCAAGAATTTCTTCGCTGATACTCTTTTTCATGTCACTGATGGTGATATCTTTGTGTACGAAGAGTTTCTTCTTTGGTTTTTTTACTTTTTTAGTGTCCACCGACCCGTTAGTATCTCCTTTGGTATATATGTTGAGAAAATTTTGTATTTTTTGTACTTGTTCTTTGTCGTCTTCTAGATTGTCGAACAACAGTTTCTTGTCTGTGCCGTTCTCCTTGAGATCTTCCTTAACTTCTTCTTCAATGTTGGGGTTGTTTTTGTTTTTGATTTTCTCCAAAAGTTTACCAAAAGGATCTTGTTCTTGATTTTCAAAAGGCTAAGAAAGAAAAAATCAATAAAGATAAATTTAAAAGACAAAAGTTTTTTTTTTTACAGTAAAAATGAAATTATATTCTGTGACGAGAAAAAGCATCGCAGAGAGTGTTTTTGGAGTATCAACAAGTTGACCCAATGCTTCCTTTTTTGTTCTGATGATGTTAGGTGCAAATACTCTACAAAGATTCTCCAGTGTCATCGCATTTTCGTCGGAAAAAGAAGCGTACAAAATGATCATCTTTACTATTCTGGACAACAATGTTCTGTTTGGTATTGGAAGGGAGAATATGAGGTTGTGATAGTACAATTTTTTCTTTTCTTCTTCAACTATTATTTATTAGGATAAATATTGAAAGAAATTAATTTGAATATCAAGGAGGATGTTTTTGAAAGAGGATAAATTAATTTATTTTGAAATGATCTTTTGGAATTTCTTCCCATTATTTGTTGATATTTCTTTTATTGTCTCTTTTTTATTATATGATTGATTTTTTTATTTTGGGAAAGATTTACGTTTTACTCCTGACAAGAAATACTCGTAATATTTAAACATACAAAGAGGTTCAGGGATTTCTCTGATATAAGACTTTAATAGACCAGATATCGCATGGATATCCTCTTGAGCATAATTTATATCGATGGCTAAGAAAGGAATATGAATAATTTGGAAGAAAATGAAAAAATGATGTATATAAGAAAGTATAAAGGATGTTATATCCAAATTTTAAGATATTATTAATTATATTCTTTTCAATAAGAAATTCAACTTACAAAATTCAATGCAATCCCTCAATTTGGAAATATCCTCATTACTTCCTGATAAACGAAAGATACCCTTGGTTGTGATTGCTATTAAAGATGTATAAGGAATCCTGAAAAAAAAAAATTATAAGGAAAAATCAATTACCCGACTGTTGATACAATGCAGAAAAAATCTTTTCTAAAAATGCAGGCAACTTTCCTTTGATTATCTCTTCAGATTTCAATTTTTCTTCAAATACAATTTCTATAGATTTGGAAAAAATAGGATCTTTGCCCGCAGATAATCGTTTATTATTTCCCTTTCTGTTTATGACAATGAAAGAATTAATGATATTTTTAATAGGATTAATATTTCAAATTTGAGATGACTTGTTTTGTATTTCATTTATAATAATTGTATTATTGTTTATAAATGAATTATATTCTCGGATCATTTGAACATTTGACAAATATAATAAAATCACATTGATTCATTTGGAAAAATTAAAGTCATGAAACACTACTATTTGCCAAAAATATTCAATGATTAAATGAATTTGAAGAATATATGATTATCTTCAATTTTGGCGTTTTAAATTTGTGAAATTAAAAAAAAAATATATTTCTGGAACCGATCAGGATATATATAAAAGGTATAAAATGACAGATATGCTTGGATGAGAACGAATATAAATCTTAAATCTCATTCTTTTCGTTCCATAATTTATAAAAAATGAAAAATAAATTTTACTTTTTTGGCAAACTATAGAATCTCTCCTTTGAATTCAATGCTTGTTGTTTAGGTACAAATGTTTTTGATGGAGTTGTTTGGATACCATTGTATGCGGGGATAAATATCTGCAAGGTATCAATCCAAGCATGATATTCCTCCCTGAATTCGCTATATAAAAGCAAATTCTCTTTGGGTTTTGTTGTATGTTGCAAACAAAAACTGAATTTATTTTTTTCGTCCATTATCACTTCATGTTCTAATCTATAAAGTTTTAATTGTATGATCTTTAAGAATCCCGTTCCCGATTTCTCATTTTTTTTGTACGCAATCGTCAATTTCTTCTCATCGAATACAAAATATCTCTTTTTCCAATTTTTTCTGACATGTCCCCTCTTAAATAACCATCCACATCTTTTATATTGCTTTAATTTATGAATTATGAAAGAAATTATGTTAAAATGATGAAATATGAAAATTAAATTGTCACTAATTATTTTAAATTTATATTTTTCATACATCTTGTGGTATTTCTTTGTTTTGATCATTATTATTATTTTGTTGGGAATCGATCATTATTCAATTTTTTATATTTATTTTATTTTTGAACAACTGAGAAGAAAATTTGATATTCTTCTTTGATCAATTTCTTTAATCTTTTCAAATCAATCTTGCACTTTAATTATCAGAATTTCTCTTCTTTATTCAGTAACAAATAAATAAAAAGTTATAAATGGAGAAAAAAAATAATTAGACAAATTTTTTTGATAATTTATTTTTTCAAAAGGGATTGTTTGAAATAATCCAAGAGATATCTCTTGTTTTAATCCTATTTTCTTGATCTCTCTTTGGATTGATAATAAAAAAAAAAAAAAATAGAGGCTTTGAAAAAGATAATAATGAGCGAAATCCAAGAAAATAATACTCAACCAATCATCAAGGAAGTAGTTATAGATGGATTGGTATTGAATGATTTCAATAAATAATAAATATATTCCCTTTTTCCAATTTATTTCCTTTATAAAAAATTATATTTTTAATACATCAAGGCTATAATGAAAATAACAAAACACAGCCAAGAAAATATGCCTGAATTGATCTCTGGATTTTTGGTAGGGATTGATATTGAAGATTCATTGCATATCACCAATTGCTTTCCATTCCCACATGGAATGAGCAGTGAAGATACACAAGAATTTCAATTCAAAGTGCTTGAATATTGTAAAATTGTTAATTTGGATGCTTACAATGTAGGATGCTATCAATCAACCTATCTTGGATCTTATGTTAATGATGGATTGATTAGAAGTCAATATGCTTTCCAAACAAATACCAAAATCACCAATAAATGTGTCGCCATTATTTACGATCAAATGAAAACTGTTAGATCTGGTTCTTTGGCAATCAAAGCAGTTAGATTGAGAGAACAATTCATCAAAATATATAAACAAAATAACGGAAAGTAAGAGATCTTTATACGATAGTTAATAAGAAAAATTAATGATTATTGATCAATAATACCATAATCTCAAAGATATTATTATCTTAATTTTCCTATTTCCTTATAATTCAATATTAGATGTGAAGGATTATCATTTTAATCAAATCTAATTAATTTCCAATCACTATAATCTCCAATATCATTAAATTTTGAATTCCTAATCAAGAAATTCCTTTAAATCGAATTATCAAATCAAAACTAACATTATCTTCTAGTTTGACAAGTTTAGATCTCAATTATAGGGAAGTTTTTGAGGAAATCCCAATCAGAATAAGAAATAATGGTCTTGCAAACGCATTCATCATGCAATTAGAAACCACTAACGTTTTGAAACCTAACTTTGATAACTTGGACCTCGCATCTAACCTCTACCTCGAGAGAACTTCTGAATTTTTGTTGGGAGGTATCGACGAGATCAATGGAGACTTCAATCAAATGAGAAATTTTCTCAACGAAGAACAAAAACAAAAGCAATACAAAGAAGAACTCCTCAATAGAAGAGTAAAAAAAAAAATTTAAAAAATTATTTTATTTTAAAAATTTTATTTTATGTCATTGTTTAAATCATTTTAAATTTCATTATTCTTTTGTTAACTTATTTAGGTTGAAGAAAATAAACAAAGATTGGAAGATGGTTTGGAACTTTTGCCTTTGGAGCTAGAAAACAAATTCAAGGAACTCAAAGCTCCTAGCCGCATCAACTCTCTTCTTTACTCCAACCAAGTCAAGATCTACAGTGAGCAGATCAGCCAATATTCCAATGACAGCATGAAAAAATTGTTTTTAGTTCAGTTGCTCAATGGTGGTTTGAATAATACTGAAACTGTTGAGAAAAAGGTTGAGGAAAACTGATCTTTTTTATAATTTTATTTATTAAAAATTCTATTTTTAATTAATTTATTTTATATACTTTGACAATCTATTTTATTTTTTTCCCTAAATAATCTATGATCCGAATCTTGCATATAAATTTCATTTTGTCGATTTTGAATCTTTTTTCCTCTTTTCTATTTTTTTATTTCTAATTCTTTTAATAATGCTTCAAAACCATCCATAACCATCCATATCCATTTGTACATAATCCTTTTGTGGAAAATTGAAAGTTTTATACTCATAATCAAAGAATGAATAAAAAATAAAAAAGAATGGTTCCAATTTTATCGTTGTTGATGTTCTTCATATTTGGATTCATCTCTTCTTTTTTCCTTCTTCTTATTCTCTTTTGGAAATATATACTAATTCATAAAGAAGATATACAAGAAGAGATCAAAGAGGAGATAGTGAAAGATAAAGAGGAATTGAGGAAGATGAGGATAGAGAAGAAATTGGAAGAAGAAGAGACGATGCTAATTTATACAGAAAATAATAAAAGGTCGTTGGCATTCGCTAATAAAAAAGAATGGCAATTTTTCATTGATGAAACGATGAAGACAAAGAGGGGATACATTGAAATGATGATCCCATTGAGAAGTGAGCTTTATGAATTTGATTATGAGAATTTAAGTGAGGATAATTTCAAGATTGGAGCCTTTGCCAAATTATATTTCTATTTCATTATCTATGAGAAGTCTATAAATCAAAAATATCTTTCTCTTGTTATCACAGATGAGGTATATAAAGAAATATATTTGAAAATTATATTTTTTTTTTTGTAACTTGATATAAACTATAATTAATATCAGTCTTATTCATAAGGAAAAATAATTTGCATAATTATGCGAATCACCATACACTGTATGTAATATCAATTGTATATTTGAAGTTATATCTCATATAGAGATGAATGATTTTTTTTTATCGTGTTAAAAATATGTGTCTGGAGGTCCAGACACATATTAAAAAAGAAAAAAAAATTTCCCCTTATGTTAATTTTGTGAATCAAATTTTTTTTTGTAAGTTACTTTATCAATAATAAACTCCACATTATTAGAAACAAAAAACTACACTTGGAAGAATTCATCTTTCACGAGGAGAAATTATAGAATGTAATTACCCAAGGGGAATGAACGAATTGAAAGGGACAGGACATTTTCTCAAGCTCGTTTCAATGGAAAGTAAAAAAAAAAATTTTAAAAAATTTAACAAAAAAAAAATTTAACAAAAAAAAAAAATTGTCATTTTCTTCAAGAACAACAATTACTGACAACATACCCTTGCACTGAAATTTATTTCAGATTTTCAGATCAAAAAATACAACAAGAATGGAAAAAAGTGATAAGTGTAAAAAAAAATCTAAAAGTTTTAATAACAAAATTAAAAGGAATACAAACAAAACAATATTTAACCTTTCACTCTTTTTTTTTTTTGGAAAAGGATTCTATTAATTCTGCGATATACTTGGAAGAACTCACTTGGTTACTTTTGAAGCCTACTCAAATAATTTCAGATTTGGACAGCAAAGACAAGTTGGATGTGAGTTGGCTCAACATTTTTCTGGAAAGATATCTCAAAGACTTGTCCACTTCTGAAAGTTTTTACTATAAAATGTTGCGTATTTTTAGCATCAAAGTAGATGGAATGAATAAAGTAAAAAAATTTTCTTTGTTAAAACAAAAATTGTGGAGTTTTTCACCTTTAAAAAAATAAATTAGGGCAGATTACCAGGTTTTTTGGAGCCTCTTACAATTACAGAGTTTTCTATGGACAAAATAAACATCTCTATTTCAGAAATAGATGTTAATAAAACAAAGAACGGAGAAATAGCTGGTATTTAATTTTTTTTTAAAAGTAATAACCTTTGTTTTTGTTGATCTTTCTTTTTTTCTTTATTAGGATATTTTGATATTTTGTACAGAGGAAAATTTTTCTTGAAATTCAAATCATATTTGACTATTGCAAAGAAGATACCTGTTGAAATTGTGGTCAACCTTGATTCTTTAAGTGGAAGAGTAAACAAAAAAAAAAAATCTGCAATAATATTAATCTCAATTTTTGTTGTAAATAGATGTTTATGTATTCACCAGAGTTGTTAACCACTAGATTTTGTGTTTTGTTCGAAGATCTACCTCAATATAACTGCGATGTTAAAATTTACGTTGGTAACAAAAAAAATTTTTAAAACAACTTTTTGTAAAAATTTTTTAGTTAACTACCACTTTGAATTAAGTCTATTTTTTTTTTTTTAAATCAAAGAGTTTCAAAAAATATGTTAATTAACCTTTTTTTTTTTAAAGGAACAAATCACAAGGTAGAAGCAACTAAAATAAGTAAGTTGAGAAACTGGATTTATTCTACTGTTAAATTTGAACTTAGCAGAAGATTTGTATACCCTTCCAGAATGGTCTTTTATTTGCCCAATCCTGGTAACAAAAATGATTTTAAAGTATCTTTTTAAATAATGAATGAATTCCATATAAATAGGAAGGAGTTTAAGTTTGAGACCAGAAAGATTTTCAGATACTTTAGGAAAAAGATTTAGGCAAAATTAATTTCATTCAATTTTAGTTTTTATTTTATTTTATTTTTTTCCAAAAGAATAAAGAGAAAGTATAAAAAACAAGTTTTGATGGAAGAAAATGAGTTCAATTTAAACAGTGAAGAAATCATAGATCTCACTGTCTTTAGGTTTTCCAACTCTGCCATCAAGATCAAAAAGTTTTTAATAGATAGGTTTTTTAATCATGTTATCAACCGAGGATACAGAGAAAGTAATCAAGTTAATATTTATTTCATTTACTAATTTGTTTTTAGTTCTCCCTCAAATTTTTGTTGATCAGATCATAACTCATGGTTTTTTGACCGATTCATCGTTTTCTGGACTTCCTTTGTTCCAGGTTGCACTTAACAAGTTCCATAAAGCTTTTCCTGACTTACAAGTCACTGTTTTGAGTGTAAACTTGATTGCATCAAAAGATGAAAGATATTTTTGTAATTGGGAAGCAGAGTAAAACAACTCTTTTTAGTCTTTACTTTAATAAATACTAAAAATTAATTTTAAAGGGGAACACATTCTGATGTAAATATTTTTCTAATTTTAATAAAATTTTTATTTTTTTTTTATCAAATCAGACTTTTTGGGGAATACCATCTACTGGTAAAAAGATAAAGTTTTCAGTAGCACATATGTTTTGTTTTGATGAGTGGAAGATTTGCGAGCAAAGGATTTTTTGGAACCTGAACAAAATACTTCCAATATTAAACAAAGAAAAAGATAAACAAAAGAAGGAAAACGAAAAAGAAAACAAGAAAATAGAAAATTAAAAAATTAATTTGTATAAATAAAAATTAAATGTAAAAATTGATTTTTAATAAAAATATTAAAATTAAATTAAAAATAAAATAATTAAAGTTTTGATTCGACATCAATTCCCCTCTTAGGAATGTATGGAGAAGTTCTAGGGACCATAGTGATACAATCAGGGATAGGACATACAGACAAACAAAGAGTACAACCGGTACATTCTGTAGTGATGGTTGGAATATGGGTGACTTTGTCAAATTTGATAGCTTGGTAACCACTGTCATTACATGTCATGTAACATTTACCACAGTTAATACATTTTTCTTCATTGACAATAGCAACAACTTGTTCTTTGCCGTTGAGTTCATACCATGCACCAATACGTGGAACTGCACGACCCACTTGGCCCAAAAGTCCACCTTGTACGTTATTTTCGACGTTGGTGTTGTTTTTCTCGTCGGAGCTTGTGTTGTTGATGGAGATTCCCTTGGAGAAGTTCAACTTGTTGAAATTGCTCTTCATTGATCTTCTTTGCTTTTCGAAATCACCTTTTTTAAAAAAGAGATTAAATTAAGAGAAATAAAAACTCAAAAATAATTCGATTACCAAACTTTGGAAGGCCTCTTCCGAGAACATTAGGTTGATCGAGAGAAGGAGGAGATTGAAAGTTCCATTCTCCATAAGTTTCAGGGTGGGATTGCATGTAGAGAAAGGTCTTCAAACCGGTGATATAGTCTTGTACTACGGTGAAGTCTTGATTTTGGACAGAACTGCAAATTTGAACTACGGTTGCACCACAATGAATTTGTTGTATTGCTGCTTCGGTACTACGATGGAAAAAAATAAAAAAATTTTAAACGAAAAAAATAAGATGTTTTTAACCTGTCAACACCACCAGTTCCCATGATTGGATATCCAGGGAATGCTTTTGCAATTTGGGAAATCATTCTCAGTGCTAGTTAAAAAAAAAAAAGAATGAATTAAAAATATAAAAAAAGATTGTAGGAGATTTGTTACCAATAGGCCTGACAGAGTTACCTGACATACCTCCATAGGTGGTGAGCTTCTTGCTTCCGACGGATGGCCATGCAGTGGAGTCACCTCTGACACCCATTAATGATGAAACAGTGTTGATACTTTTTAAAAGGAAAATAAATATCAAATATTAGTGAAAAAAAAAATTAAGTTACGCGGTAACACCATCTGCACCTCCCTATTCAAAAAAAAACATTGTTTATTAATAATTAATTATAATTTTGGTTAAAAGTTTAATTTATTTTTACTTCTTTTGCAGATCTTGCACAATCTATGATGCTTGTTACGTTAGGGGTCAACTTTGCGAAGAATGGGACAGTTGTTACTTCTCTGACCCAGATACAAATTTGTTTGATGATTTCTGGATCTTGACCACAAGCCATACTTTTGAAAGAAAGGAATTTGTTAAAAAAAAATTTTCAATTCAGTATATTAATTACCCCATTCCTTTTTCACCCATACCATGAGGGCAAGAAAGATTTAATTCAATAAGATCAGCACCTATCAAAGAAAAAAAATTGAGGTTAAATTAGTTTGAAGATGTTGTTTTTTTCTTGAAAATAGTTGTTACCTGCTTCACAAGTCATTTTGGCGAGTGTTTGCCAGTCATCTTTGTGGAAAGCAGCCATGATGGAACCGATGACAACGTTGTTAGGGAAATCTTGTTTTAACTCTTTGATACTTTGACACCAGTACTTGGCTGTTTTCTCACTGATGAGTTCGATGTTCAAGAAAGATCCTTGTCCTGGTCTGTTTTTGGCCAAAAAAAAAAAATTAAAAATTTTTGTTTGAATGGATTAATCAGATAAATTTATTTTACCCATAAAGATGTCCACTTGTGGTACCTCTGACAATTCTTGGAGAAACATTTGTAACAAGATCTTTGTCCATACCATATGTTTTAGTTACAGCAAAACCCCATCCTTGTTCGAAAGCTCTTCTGATCATGTCTTCATTGAAGTAAAAAAAGATAAAAAGTAATTAAGAAATTTTTAAAAAAAAAATAAAAATAATGATTGCCTGCTGATGTTGCTGGTGTCGCACTATTTGTTTAAAAAATAAGAATAATTAATGTTAAAAAAGAAAAGATCGATTGATTAACCTAGCAAGCCCAAAAGGATTTGGGAATTTAACTCCACACAAAGTAGTAGAAATATCAACTAAATCAACAGGAGTGTAGAACAATGGAAGTTGAGGCTCCTTTGGAATGTTGATACCATAAGTACTTTGGATATATTTGTGCAAGAACCAAGAAGCATGTTTACCATCATTGGAAGCTTCAACAGTAAGACCATTACCGACCAAATCTCCTCCACAGAAGATGTATGGTGCGTTTTTAGATTGGAGAGTCAATGTGTCCACATCAGCATATCCCCATCTGTTGAATTTGAGAGGTGACAATGATTCTTTGACTTTTTCATCAGATACGCATGATCCGAAAGCACTGATAATGAAGTCACACTTTACTTTAAGGAATTGGTTCTCATCCACTTCCCAGATTCCCTTCTCGTTCTTTTCCATTTTGTAAAGCTCTAAACCTACGATTCTTCCGTTTCTGGTTAAAACTCTCTTTGGTTCGTGGTATGGAAGGAATTCGCATCTTTCCCATCTTGCAACATCAACTTCCTCTGTTATACAAAAAATATAAAGCTAAATTGAGAAAGATTAGATAGAGATTAATTTACCTGGGACAGCTCTCATTTCAGGGAATGATCTTCTGAAAGTAACGATGACTCTTTGTGCACCACACTAATGTTTCAAATGACAAAAGATAAATTTATGATTCGATGAATCAAACAAATATTTCGGTAATATATATAATATGGGTGACATATAAACGCCGATAATGAAAGATAAAATAATTTATATGAATGATTAATGATTACTCTAGGTGCTGCAGTTGCGCAATCGAAAGCAGTATCTCCAGCTCCAAGAACAATCACCTTCCCGAAAAGCTTTGGCAAGGTTGGCTTTTTGCATCCACAAAGACCCTTTTTGGATCCCTCAGAAACCAATGGCAAGAAGGTCTTGGAAGAGTAGAATCCTTGTTCAACACCTAATCCTTCAAAGATATCCGATTTTTTTGGTTCAGGAAGACCGATACCAACAAAGAAACCCTCATATCCTTCCTTTTTGAGTCCTTGAATCGAAAAATCTCTTCCCAATTCTTTGTTATAGTGTACTCTTACACCCAAATCTTGAGCCATTTTCAATTCGAATTGAACTGCTTCGTTGGAGAGACGATATTGTGGTATTTCACTGCTTGATAATCCTCCTCCATAGTTTGCTTTCTCAAAAATATCGATTTCTGTATATCCTAATCTTGCCAAGAAGGTTGCGCAACTGATAGATGAAGGTCCACAACCTATTTGAAAAATTGAGAATTAAAATAAGGGTGATTAGATTCAATTAATCATCCAAGATCATCGATAAGTCGTATATTCACTTATATTTATCTCAATTCTATAATATTTACCAATCAAAGCAATTTTTGTCTTATAACTTTCTGGTAATTTATCTAATGGAATAGCATCTGGATTTCTAATCTGTTTGATTCCCATCTTCATAAATAATTCTGTTGCAAATTGTTGTAATCCTCCAATATTGATTGCTCCTTCTTCAGATCCATGCAAATTACATCCTCCAACGCAAAGATCACTTGTAGGACAAATCATACCGCAACTCAATCCTAAATAAATAAAGAGAATGTGTTTACAATAGGTCAATATTTGTCTGAAATTAAGATATTTAGAAATATCTCATACCAAGAGGATTATCTGAGAAGATAATTTTAGCAGCTCCATAATAATTCTAAAATTCAAATTAATTTTTGTTAATTTGTTAATTGGTTGATTGTATATATATGTCTTCGATCATTGTCAAAATAATATTTATTTAATACCTTTGTTGCTATACAAGAAATGAATGCTTTAACATCGAGATTTGTTGGGCAACTCTTTGTGCAAGGTGCATCAGCACATTTTAAACATCTGTTAGCTTCAAAAAGAGCACCTCTTTCTGTTAATGTGGTTGGTTTAACATCATCCCAGTCATTCGTTAAACTACAAACATCTTCACATTGAATATTTCTTTTCCATTTTGATTTGACATGATGTGTCACAGATGTTGGTGTTAATTTTGCAAATTTGGGTACGGTTGGATTTAATTCTAAAATCTCAATATCTTTTACGTCACTTACTCTTTTTTCTTTCTTCATTATCACGAAATTATTTTTTTTATTTTTTAAATATTTTTTTAAATAATTTAAAAATTTTCTTTTTATAAATTTTTGTTTTAATTATTTTTATTTTTTTTATTATTATTTTTCATTTTAAAATTTTTGTTTTTTTTTTTTCATTTTTTTAAATAGAAAAGTTGGTTAGTTATTATCAAATTACCCCATCAGAGAAAGAAGCAATCTTGCTTGCAATCAACGCAGGAATTGACATGTACCTCAAACATTTTTTTTTAAATTGAAAGTTATTTAAAAGATAATCTCCCTTTCTTCTTTGTTTGTTAATAATTTTTTGTTAGGTCCATGGTTCCTGAAGATGATTCTTTTCCCAGACTTCTTTTGGAGTTGGTTCAAGAAGGAAAAGTTTCTGAAGAAAGTAAAAAAAAATTTGAAAAACATTTTTTAATAATTTTTAATTTTTTAATTTTAATTTCAACAACTCTCTTTTTATTTTTGTTTTTATAAAATTCATTTTATTTATTCAATTAATAATAATTTATTTTCAATTTGATTTATTTTTTTTTTTAATCTTATATTTATCTTTTTAATTTATCTTTATAATTTATTTTTAGAATCTTATTTATAATTTATTTTTGATTTGATTCATTTTGAATTTAAAATTTATTATTTTTATTATTTTTATTATTTTTATTTAAGGAATTGATTATTCTGTTGCAAAGATTCTCCAAGCAAAACAAGATTTGGGTTTATTCACCAACCCTTTGCCAAATGTTAACAATCCCAACATAGAAACTGTTGGTGGAGAGAAAGACAGACTCCTATCCAAACTTGGTAAAAAAATTAAAAAAAAAAAAATTGAAATGTGAGTGTGAAAAAATGTAAAATAAAATATAAAAAAAAATTTATTTTACATTTTTTTTTAGTTGCACTTGAAAGTGTTACTTTGTTGAAGAATGATGCGAATATTTTACCTTTGCCTGACAATTTGAGAAAAATTTTGGTGACAGGTCCTGCTTCAAATTCTCTTTCCATTCAAAACGGAGGTATATTCAAATGTTTTTTTAACATTTTTATAAATAAGAAATAAAATAAAATAAAATAAGATTAATTTTATTTTCGTAAATGAATTTAAATGAATTAAAAATTAGGTTGGAGTATTCATTGGCAAGTAAGAAAATCCATGTTTTAAATTAAATAAATAAATTTAAAAATAAATAAATAAAAAAAATTTTAAAAAATAAATTAATGTAAAAAAAAAATTTTTAAAAATAAAAATAAATAAATGTAAAAATAAATGAATAATAAAATAAATAAAATAAATAAAATAAATAAAATAAATAAAATAAATAAAATAAATAAAATAAATATAAATATATAAACATATAAATATAATAAAATAATAAAAATAAATAAAAATAATAAAATAAAAATTTAAAAATAACAATTTTTGTAAATAGGGAGCAGAAAATGGTGAGTTTCCATGGGGAACAACAATTTATGAGGGAATCAAAAACGTTGCGAAAAACAGCAATGTGACAAACATAGAAGGATGCAACCTGACTCAGTTGACTAACTACGAGATTGCTTTGGCAGAAGCAAGGAGATCTGATGTCATCATTTTGGCTTTGGGAGAAGAACCAGAAGCCGAAACTCCTGGTGACATAAATGGTAGAAAAAACATTATTTCTTTACCATTTTTTTATATTTTATGATTTAAAATTTTGTTTTTGTTTTTTATTTTTTATTTTTTTTTATTTTTTATTTTTTATTTTTTATTTTTTATTTTTTATTTTTTATTTTTTATTTTNTAAATTTTGAACTGATAATTAAAACACTGTCTATATCTCGCATATTTATATGGGGAATATATTCATTCAAACACATTTAATTTTTTTTAATTTTATAATTGAAATAATTCTTTGATTTGTTTCATTGTATCTTCAGGCCCAACAACACGATGTCCAATTGTCTTCTCAGAGTTGTAGATCTCATAATCGTTCTCACCCTCATTTGTCTTGTCCCCGAAAAAGTGGATCTCGTCAAATTTCTCCTCCTCCAAGTGTTGCAAGCAATAAGTCTTGTCCCAACCCTGAGGAAAAACATCAAAAGAAATTTGTCCACCAATAGAATATTTCAGATTAAAGTCACCAAAGTTTTCTTTTAAAGCTTTAACAAAGTTTTCTCTGATTTTATGTTCCTTATCGTATTTTTCAAACTCTATTCTTTCTGGTACACTGCAGTTTCTTCCTATTGGTGAAATATTTAGCATTGTTTGTCTGAATTCTACAAAGGTCCCTCTTTTGATTGGAATGTCGAGATCTGCGACGTAGTGGAGGCAGAAGTTGAGGAACTTTTTGAGTCTTTCTTCTCCTAGATATTCTCTGATTGATTTGTTGTGAAATTGCTTTCCGTTTCTGAATCCTATCACTCCATTTTCTGGGAAGTTATAATCGAAATTTTCGAGTGCTATTATTTCGTAAAATGTTAAAATCTTTTAAAAATTGGATTGTATTTATTTATTTTTCGGTCAATACATAAATCAATTGGATGATTATATATTATTAAAGTAAGAAATGATAATTTTTTTCTTTGTTTAATGGTTTTATATAATCTTTATATTCTTTATTTTCACTTTTAAAATTTTCTTATTTTTACCATCTTCTCCTAATTGTTCTTTTTGTTTTGGAAGATCAGATCCTCCAACAACTCCAATTTTGATTTTCTTTCTCAATTCCTTCAACAATTCCTTGAATTCATTAGTGATACTCTTTTTTTTTTTATTGATAAAGATAAAGGTTTATATTTTTGATAGATTTAATTTATAATTTGTTTTACATCTCTTGGGATGGTCAATGTTCCATCCACATCAAATAATGCAATGATTTTCTTACTCATTCTTTCTTTCAATTTTTTATTTTTCTGTTTTTTCTAAAAATCGTTTTATTTTTTAAAAAAGTTAATATATGAGTCATTCTCAAGCAATATAAGGTGATATAATAATTCATAATTAAGAAATAGTATAAAAATAAGATGGATTTTTGATCCTTTTAATCATTTCCCAAACAATCCCGAATAGAAAGAATTCCCTCATTTATATTCCTTATATAGAAGAATTCTTTATAAGAAACTATTAGTGATAATTAAAACATCTTGTGATTAAGATTCAGATTATATACATTTTGGAAAGGATCCTATTTTATATTATTATTTCGTCGAAATTTTTTTTTATTTTTTTATTTTTATTTTAATTTAGAAATCAACTTTCAAGATCAACTTTTACTTTTAAACAAATTTAGAAGAAAATGAAAACTGTGATGAAGATTCGAAGTGATTCTGAGAAAAATTTTTCTTTTTTTCGAATTAATCTTTATGTTGGCTCCAAACAATCATAAAAGGAAACAATTCTTCAATAAATAATAATGATACAATAGTTGAGTATGATGAATGAAAAAATTTTTTGAATACGCTTTTTTTTTTACAAGAATGAACTTTAATTGATTTTAGAATTTAATATTTTATTTTAAATAATGAAATAATAAAAATAAAAAAAAATTTGGTATTGATTCTTTTGTGTCATTAATTAGAATTTCACAATTATATTAAAAGTGAAAACAAAGTTGCGAAATAAAATATATTATGGAAATGAATGTCGAAGAAGACTCAATTTTGTTGCAGGACAAAATAGAAATCAATAAGATAGAAATCTCCTCACCTTTCTATCACACATTCGAGATGAATTTGCCAATAAGCAACATATTCAATTACAAGGAGATAGGAGAATTATATGTGAGCACTAGATCTGGGAGAATATCTTCGTTGAAAGGTATCAAGGCGGATAATAAGAATGGCATTTCTCGTGGTAAATCATTCATTCATAATGAGATCGAGGAGAGGAGCTTCAAATGTGGTAAGAAGGTGTATTGTTTGTGGATATGGGAGAAATCACTCTATATCGGCACTTATAATGGCGAAATCGAGAAATTGACACTGAATGGTGAATTGATATCTTCCATCAAAGGACATAAGAATAGAGTCTATGATCTCAAAGTAAATTTTAAATTTATAGCCCTCAAAAGATCTTATATAACAAATATATCACCTAAATTCGAGAAAAATATAAATTATAAATCTCATTCTAAATTAAATTCATCATAAAACTCTTTTATTCATCATCTATTTATCAAAAATTTCCTTTATCTATAAATATGTTCAGATATTTTTATTTGAAATTTTTATAGTCGAAGGATAATTTTAATGTTAAAAATAAGATAAATGAAAAAAAAAATAATGATGAGCTTAAAGGAAGATAATTAAATTTTATCAATCTTCTTTAATTATCACAAAGATAAAAAAAAATTATAAATTCAATTCGGGATTTAAAAATATTAAATATTATTTTCTTTTTTGAGATCCTCAAATCAAAAAATTTTAATTAAAAAAAAAACTTTAATTAAAAAAATAAAAATAAAAGGTGTTCAATGGGTTGTTGTACTCTTGTTCAAAGGATGCAGTAATATGTTGTTGGGACAGAAACTTAAGATTGGTACAAAGGATGGAAGAGAACAAGAAGAGTGTGAGATGCTTGGAGTTACTTGAGAGAGATGTTTTTATTTGTGCAGGGAAGGAAAGGAGAGTTTATGTTTACAACATTTCCCAGGACTTTTCTCACAAGTTGATTCACACATTGCCTCAGCATCATAAATGTTCCATTCTGTAATATTTTTTTTTAAAAAAAAAATATTTTACTTTAAGAATAGAAATAAAATAAATTCAATAGAAATAATTTTAAATAAAATAAAGAGACACATTTTAGAAATATTTTAAAAACTGATTTAGCAATATTTTTAAACTGATTTTAAAGATAAAAGAATTTTTTTTAATGAAAAAAATTTTTTAAAAAAAATTTGTTTTAAATAAAATTATTACTTAAGTCATTATTTTTTTAAGTTAATTCTAAAAAATTTAAACATCAAAACTTATTTCTCCTTTAAATAAAAGATGCATTATAAATTACAAGAGATATTTTTTGACTGGATCTAGAGATGGACTGGTGATATGGGATAAAAAAACATACACTGCTCTTCGTAAATTTGGAGCGGAGAAAATCGAATATCCAATAGAAAGCATGATCGTGGTAGGAGACTACGTGTTTACTTCTTCTCGAAAAAGCAAGGTGGTAATGTTTAAAAATTTAGATCAATGTGTAAAAGATGTTTCCAAAAACACCAAACTTGAGATTGATTTTTTCATCAACTGTGAAGGTAAAAAAAAAAATTCACTTTAAAATAAAAATAATGATGTTCATTTTAATTATTTTTATTTGTTAATTTTAAATATTTATTATTTGAGAAATCATTGTCGGAACTTAATTTCCTTTAACATTTTTTGTTTTTTTTTTAATTAATAAAAAAAGGATCTTCAAAAATTTGTTTATGGGGAAACTTCATTTGTGTTCCAATGAGCCATTCTATCTTCTACTACCATATTGAATCAATTCTCAACAAAAACAAATCAAACACCAAATTTTATTCCTCGAAACTTTTCATAGATCAAATATCTCCGCCATTCAATTTGAAAAACTTGGACAAAAAATTTTTCTTGGATCCTCACATACAATCTCAAATGGGCTTCAATAATCGTCATTCTTTGATGTTGAACAATTATGATGGACATAATTCTCCTCCTCAAGACATTTTGGCCCAAAATGATTTCAAAAATCTTGACGTATACTTTTTTTTTGTTTATTTTTGATTTTTAAAGTTTTTTTAATTTCTTTTTATTTTTTTATTATTTAAAGTCTTTTTAATTTTTTTTTATTTTTTTATTTTTATTTTTTGAATATTTATTCGTTTTGATACCTCTTATTTTTTTAAAAAATTATTTTATTTTTCATTTTTTGATAGATTTTCAAAAAAATTTTTTTTATTGATACATTTTTTTATTTTAAAAAAGTCATTTTGCAAAAACTTGAAAGAAGTGAGATCCCTCTTCGAACAAAGCTTCACCAACCAAAACGAGTACGTGATCGAAGATTGGCTAGACCCAAAAGCAAGACCAATGATCCAAAAGAACAAGATAATGGATTTTGAAAACTTTGGGGTAATGAAGAAATTGGATCAGGAAACTCAAAGAAATCTCAAATTGAAAAAGCTGATTAATAGGACTGTTGAGGATTATAAGAAGCAAGAGTCTGTTTTGGAGAAGAATGTTCAGCTCGGTTTGTGTATTGTTTGTAAGGTTAATAAGAGATCTGTTTTGTTGATGCCTTGTTCTCATTTTGTTTGTGTAAAATTTTATTTTGATTTTTGATTTTTTATTTTTTATTATTTTAATTTTTCATTTTTCATTTTTATTATTTTAATTTTTCATTTTTTTATTTTTTATTTATTTTTATTTTATTTTTATTTATTTCTAATTGATAGTGTAATCAATGTATCCAAGAAATATTCAAAAACAGTGAGGGGAATAGTTGTTGTCCCAAATGTAATGTTACAATAACTGTTATTCTCTCTTGCAAAACTTCTCTATAATGTTGGTATCACAATTTTGGCTGATAGAGAAAAAAACGTTACTAAAGATAAGTTCAGTTTTGACTGAAAAATAAGTCTTGGGAAGTCAACAGTGCTCATAAAAAAAAATTAGGGAAAAAGGAAATAAGAAAAAGAAACCCAAATAAGAAAATCAATTATTTTTGTTTATATTTATTTATTTGTTTTTTAATTTAATTAAATTTGATTGAAAGTACAAAAAAAAAAAAAATTGTTTTCCTAAAAGTCAAAAACAGTACTTTACAAAACCTATCACATCTTCTGGTGATTTCACTGACAACATCAACAAACTCTCCAAATAATCATCCAACAAAATAAATCGTGCAAGATCATTATCTATTTTAAGGAACAAGTCGCTTATTTTGTTGAGTAACTTATCAGTTTCTCTTTTCTCCATCTTCAAATCTTTTTTTTTTAATTTTTATTTTTTGGGGTTTTTTTAAAATTTTAATCTTACCAAAATCTTTTAAAACTTTAAAAAAATCTCCATCATGCCTGTTCAAACTACTGTTATAACATTTGTGTATTTCAAACTGTTGGGCCATGTCACTTCTCTGAACAAGATCAGCCTCCAACAAAGAATATCTCTGCCCATAAATCTTTTTGTGGAAATAAAGATCAGGCTTCTCCTCACAAAACTCAAAAAAACTGGCTTGTTCCTCAATCAAATTTGAAATAATTCTTAGAATTGAATATTTCAAAACGACAATTTTTTGTTTAGTATTAAAACTAGATTCAATTGGTAAATCTGTGAAGGAAATTTTCTCAAATAAAACTTCCTCTTCAGAATTTTCTCTGAAATTTAAATAAACAGAGGCTTTGACGCTCTTTTGTTGGTAGATCCACAAGGCGGGGATGAAGATGATATCTCCCTTGTTCAGTTTGATGTTTACTTGCTTTTCTTTTTTTGACAAGAGTTTCTCTATATTTTTAATATTTCTTTTGTTTTCGTGCAAAAAAGGAAATAATTCTTGTTCTTCCAATTCCTTCGCAATTCAAAATTAATTTAATTTTAAATTAATTTAATTTTAAATTAATTTTTTTTGTAATTTTAGATCATTTTTTTTTATTTTAATTTTTGTTATCAAACAAATTGATTCAAATTAAATTTTTTTTTAGAAATCATTAAATTTTTTTTATTCCAGAATTTTAGATCATTTTTTTTATTTATTAAATTTTTGTTTTCAAACAAATTTTTCATTATTTTTTGTAAATAAAAATATTTTTTGTTATTTAGATTTAACAAAGAAAAATTTATTTTATTTTAGAGAATTTCTATAAAATATTTTGTGAAATGATTTTTCAATTTTAAATTGTTTTTGAGATGATTTTTTTTTTCTTTTTTTTTTTATAAAATTTTTTTTTTACACTAGGGGGAAATAGGTTAAACTCAGAAGAACCTCTAATTTGCACAACAACTTGATTGTATAATTGAAATCTATACTTCAAAACGCTTTGTTCACTCAAAACAGAAAACTCCAAGGAACTCTCCACCTTCTCCGGCACTGTGTTGTTGCGGAAAAAAAATTTGAGAGGAGAAAGTTTCTCCATTAGTTGCTTGCTATTTGAGAAATCACTCACTTTGGATTTCCAGAAAAAATTTTGTTTTTTTTCCCTTTTAAAATTTTTTTTTTTTTGAAATTATAAATTTTTTAGAATATAAAAATTAAATACAAAAAAATAAAATTCTGAAATAATATTGAAGAAAAATATTCAAAATAATTTTTAAAATTTAAAAAATATGTATTATTGAAGAAGTAATATTCAAATTCGTTTGTAAACTTTTTTCAAAATTAAAAAATTAAAAAATTAAAAAAATGAAAAAAATGAAAAAAAAAATTACTTAAACATTTGAAATAAATGGGATTTTTTTATTTCAACAACTTTTTGTTTGCTTGAAATATCACGAATAGACTTTTTCTCTTTTCCTTCCACGCTATTATACTCATACAAATTGTCATGAAAATCATTGTTGGCGGAAATTATTGTGGATGAGTCATCTGTGAAAAATCCGAAAATCTCCTCTGTGCTCATACTGTTTATCCTCCATTTTGTGGCTATTGTATTTTCGAGGACATGTGGCTTTTTTAATAAAAAATTTTTTGAAATAGATTTTTTTTTATTTTAAAAATATTTAGTTTATTTTTTTGAAAAAAATTTTTGACATTATTTTAAAAATTAAATTATTTTTCAATAGATTTTTTTTTTTTAAACAGTTTGAAATCGTTTTTCGTATCTCACACTTTATATTTCGATTGGAAATTTTGTGAATATTCTTAATTTTGATTTGTTTATTTTTTAAATTTTTCTTTTTGTTTGTTTGTTGTAGTGGATTTGATTTTTTATTTGATTTATTTTTTTTTTACATCATTATTTTCAATCAGTTGATCATAGAATGGATAATTTGGATTCCTGAAATGAATGAATATTAATTTATCCATTTATCAATGAATTTTGGTTCTTAATGAAATTAAATTTAAATTTTTTTTTTCTTTGTTACTCACCATTTCTGCTTATTCACTTTCTCAAATTCTAAGGGATTCGTTTTCTCATCATATTCCTCCTTTGTCTTCTCTATCACAAAGTATATCCCTATGGATATCAACAACACAGAGAAAAAAGCATAGAATCTTTGGATATTGATTAATAGAGATGGATTTTATAATGATTCAATTGATATCGTTCGATTATACTGTTGAAAAAAAATATATATATTTTATTTTTTGAAGATATTTTGACAAAACACTATATATTTTATATGATTACGATACCTTACAAATAATTGGCTATTTTATTGCTATTGTTAATGTTATCTTTCTTTTCCTTTTTCATTTTTTTTTTCTTTTTCAGTCAAAATTAATGAAATTTTTTTTTTTTTTTGAAGTTAAATCCTTGAATGTTGTATTTGATAGTCTTTTATCAAATATCTTTGAACAATTAACTAAACTTTTCTGACATTCATTTTTTAACATTTCACTCAACATTATTATTTTATTTTTTTATCCCTTATCTTTTATTTGAAAAGAGATCAATAGAGTTAAAAAATGATTTCCATGAAACCAATTGAAATGATCAAAAAATTTATTCAAACAACAAATAATTTGAAAATATAAAAAAATAAAAAAAATTTATAAAAGGCAAATTTTTTATTTATTTTGTTATTTTTGTGAATGAGCAATAATAACGTTCATACTGTGCCTGTACATCAAAGCCTGGAGGCAAATCAAGAAAATTATTTTTTCAAGGAAGTTACAACAAAAAATGGTTAAAATAACAAAATAAATAAAAAAAATTTTTTTAAACTGTTTATATTTTTTATATATCCTTCCAAATGGAATTACAAATAATATATCAAATCGTAATCTTTTAAATAAATTTATTCTAAGCGATATATTTCAAAATATATAATCTTTTTCTCTTTGACTTTAAAACATGGATTTTAAATATATGATCTATTTATGACATTGTATGGTATACATTGAAATTAATTTTGCACATTTTTTTATATCTCATAATCCTTAATACAATCTATCCATTCAATGATAATATTATAAAAGCATCAATGAGAAAAATTGATTAATTATCATATGTATCAACAAAGATCATATTAACCAAAAACAAAGGAGATACCCGAATTAATTTTTAATTTATGAATAAATTCTAGTGAGAAATGCATGGTTGATTGGAATAGGTGTATTGATCATCACAGGTCTCTCATGGGCATTGTATTTCATCCTCAATGCACCTCACACAACCATCACTGGTACTGAATTTACATTCCAAGTGGGACCAATCAGCATCGCTGCAGGACAAAGAAACATCTCTTATTTAATTGGAACAGATAGGTTCAAAAAAAAAAAAAAATCAATCTTATTCTCTGAATTTCATTTATTTATATTATATTTATTCTCTGAATTTTAATTATTTATATCATTTTATTTTTTTATTCATTTTAATAACTTTAATCAAAACTAAATAAATCTTATAAAATCATGTATTCAAGAATATTTTTAAAATTTTTATATGATTGTTTTGCTAAAATATTTTTTTGATTGCTTGTTTTTTTTTAGAACATTTATTAATTAGTTTTTATTTTTATTTTTTAATAATTTTTATTTTTATTTTTTAACATTAAATTTCTTCATTTAATTTTTTTGATAATTTTTATTTTTATTTTTTATTTTTAAACATTAAATTTCTTCAATTAATTTTTTTTATTAATTTTTTAAAAAGACCAACAGAATTACAAACAGGAACAGTATGCGCATTCACCTACTTCAAATTCGCGCTGGTAGACGAGCTGGGGGTGGAAATACCGATGGAGCAGGTGTACGTTTCTCAGCTGAGTTTCTTCGAGGAGGTGGACCCTTTCAGCAACTCTATCCGTATTTTGGCTTCTCAGGGTGATGAGGCAAACAAGCCTGCTACTAATCTTGGCACTACCAATGCTGTCAGAGGTGAACCTGATAGAGATTGGTATAAAAAAAAAAAACCCCCAAAATTTTATTTTCTTTTCATTTTAATTTTAATTTTATTTATTTTTTTTATTTATTTTTTATTTTATTATTTTTTTTTTTGATTTGAATTTTTTGTTATTTTTTAAATTTTTTTTTTTTTCAATTTTTTTGACATGTCAATCATTTAGATTAATTTTTTTTAAAAAAGATCTTTTATTTAATTTTTATTTTCAGACCTTTATTTTTGTTTGAATTAATTTTTTTTCATTTTCATTTTTTTTTATTTTTCATTATTTATTATTTTCATTTATTCCATATTTTGTATAATTATTGTAATTTTAAAAGGGGACTTAAATGGAATTTCTTCAACATATGGGGAGCAGCAAGTAATGCGCCAATAGATGTGTACATCAAAGTAACTCTCCGCTACACTCCCTTAAAGAGCACCACCAACTTCAACTGGGTAGAATGGGATATGTTGGGAGTTGACAGTGAGACTAGTACCAGTGTATTTTATTTTATAATCATTTTATTTTTTATTTTTCATTTTTTATTTTTCATTTTTTATTTTTTATTTTTTATTTTTTATTTTTTATTTTTTATTTTTTTTATTATTTTTTTATTATTTTTTTATTTTTCATTTTTCATTTTTATTTTTTTATTTTATTAATCATTCTATTTTTTATTTTTTATTTTTCATTTTCATTTTTTTTTTTAGATTTTTTAGTTTATTTTTTTATTTTTTATTTTTTATTTTTTATTTTTTGTTTTTTATTACAGTTATCCTACTGATATATGGAGTTTTGCTATTTGTATGATGGAATTATGTGAAGGAAACCCTCCGAATTGCTCTTCATCTCTCAAAGCCATGTTTTTGGTAGGAATAGGTAAAAAAAAAAAAATTAAAAATAGAAATGAAATTAAAAAATAAAATAAAAATAAAAAATAAATTTGAATTTAAAATCTAAAAAATAAAATTAATGAAAAAATAAATTAATTAGGTCAATCTCCTAAATTGGAGAAAATGGAGAGCTGGTCGGAGACAGTAATAGACTTTTTGGATAGATGTCTAGAAATAGATCCTGAGAAAAGATCAACTGCAGCACAATTACTACAAGTAATAAAAACAAAATCAAGAATTTTCATTTATTTTTATTTTTATTTATTTCTGTTTTATATTTCATGATTTGTTTGTTATTTTATTTTTTATTTTTTTTATTTTTTTTATTTTATCAAATTAATCAAAAAACTAGCATCCTTTTTGCCAAAAAGCTGATACTCAAAAGTCTATGGAACAAATCTTGCAACAGATCTTTCTCCAAACTTCGCTTGCGATGCAAGGTCTACACTCCAATAACAAATATAAAAAAAAAATCTTTTTTTTTTCTTATCTTTTTATTTTTTATAAAATAAATAGGTTTCTAAAAGGGAAAAAGGGAAATTTGATTTTGAAATAGCAAAATCTTTTTGCAATTTTTTTATAAGTATAATTTTAAGAATAAAACTTTTTCATTTTACATTTTTTTTTTTTTTTTTTTTGATAATTTAATGTTTTATTTCACAAAATTTGACTAAAATGTCAACAATAATAATATTTCTTTTTCTTTTACAAACATTCTTTTGGATTGGAAATAACATCCAAAACAGTCTTTTCAAAGTCCTGAGACAATAACTTTGTTGAGAAATTGATACGAGAGCACAAAACAAAAGAGTTTGTGTATTTAAACTTTTTCACATCAGAAGGATCTAACTTACTTTCATCATAAAAATGGACTTGAATTTTAGCACAAGGGTTTTGATCATTCTGTTCAATACCATCATGAGGCAACAAAGGTTGTCTAAGTGCACAAAATAAAAACAATTTGAGGTTTAAAGGGGATGTTTTGGTTAAAAACTCTGTGAATTTCTTTTCGTATATTGAAATTTCTTTTCTTTTTGTTGGAGGAGTGTTGTTTTGATCGAGATCGTTTGATTTCAAAGTTTTGAGGGGAGGATCCAGAATGAAGTGGAGATTTTCAATTACAGATTGGGTGTTAAGATATAAATTCCCGAAATAAAGTGACATAAGCTTAAATGTATCCGTTGGTCCAACGAGATCTTTTAAAAAAATTAATAATATTTAAAAAATAAAATTAAAAATATTAATAAAAATATTAATAAAAATATTACCTAATATAAACTGAAACCCTTTTTTAAAATTCTCCATTTGAGTTTTTCTTTCTTCCAATAAGGTGTCTCGGATTCTCTGCTCAAAGAAAGATGCCTTGTTGTGTTCTCCAAGTTTTTGGTTGTTAATATCAATCCAGCTGCTATTGTAAAACAAACTTTTTTTAACAGGGAAAACCTAATAAAAAAAAATAAATAATAAAAATTTTAAAAATATTAAAAAATAATTTAAAAAATAAATTGATTTATTTTTTTTTGTTTTTTTAACCATTAATTCTATCAGTTTGACTGCTAAGATTGGATCGTAACACTCTAGATCAGAGAAACAATATGTTTCTCCCAACATGAACCTGAAGAAAGAAGGTGAAAGTTTCATATCATCCATCGTCATTCCATCCACTAAAAAAATTAATGAAATCAAAATAAGTAAAAATTAAAAATTAAAAAAAAAGGGTTTAAAAATAAAAAATAAAAATTAAATATAAAAATAAAAAACAAAAAATGAAAATAAAAATGAAAATAATAAAAATAATAAAAAATTAAAAATAAAAATAAAAAAATTAAAACAAAATAATAAAATACATATAGCCTTTGCAAAAATTTTTCCAATGACAGTAAGATAGTTAGGATTGGCGTTGGAAGAAGGAAGATAGTTTCCGAGGGAATCCTCTCTTTTCTTCTCGAAAATGCCGATTTTCTTCAACAACGCAAAAAATTTGTTGTAGAAAATGTAGACTGAACAACCGTGAAGAGGCATCCTATCTGCGTTATTTTTTTTCTGTCCTGGAAAAACTATTTCTAGCCTTGAATACAAGTTTTCAGCTACAAAAAAAAAAAATTAAAATGTATAAATAAATTAATAAAAATAAATCAATTAATTATATCAAATGAAAAATAAAAAATGAACAAAATGAAATAAACAAAATAAAATAAAAAAAGACTAAAAAATAAAAAATGAAAAATAATTTTTTTTTTACTTGTTAAATTTGAAAAACTGTTGATTATTTCTTTTATTTCCCACATTTTTATGTTAATGGTAAAGTTGGTGTATCTGCTGACGTATTGGTAGAAATTATGGTTAGAAGGGTTGAAGAAGGGATGCAAAAGAGCTTCAAAGGAAGTGATTCGGAATCGGGGGTCAATGCAAAGAAGCCTGGAGAAGAGGTCATTCAAAGAATCAAAGTTGGGATCTTTGTCGGAGAAATTTTTAGGAGGAATGATGTCATTTTCGGAAACGTATTTCATGTCAAAGTCACAATCATAATAAAGCTCAAAAAACAATACACTGAGGTTCCAAATGTCACATAATGGTCCGTAGGTGCTCGGTTCTTGGGAGACGAGTTCGGGAGGGCTCTTTTCGTTGTTTTCCCACGAAACTCCTGCTTTGTCGTTCAAGATTTCAAAGTTGGTGATGTATGGCACGTTGTCTTTTCTGTTGACGAAGATAGATGATTCGTTCAGGTTTCCGTGTACGACTTGTCTTGCGTGCAAATAGGAAAGAGCTTGGAAAAGGTTTTTCATTAAAGAGAAGATGGTTTGTTTGGTTGGTTTCGTCACGTCTTTCCATTCCGAAAGACTCAGGTATTTCTCTTTGTCTGGTGAGTAGTAATTCCTCGGAACTTCTACAAACAAAGTGAGAGTTGTCTTGTCATAACCAAAATTGGAGATGGAACGAACGAGAGGATGAGATTTGACTTGCAGCAAAAGAGAAATTTGATGGTGGAAGAAGAGAAGAACTTTGTTAGAAAGGTACTGGTAGACATACAACAGAAACTTCTCGCTCTTCTTCATCATCAGCTGATCTTGTTCGTTTTCCTTGTCCAAAACAACGCTCTTGTCGTCGTAAACATGGACGGGTTTCTCCGTTGAAGAGTTTCTCATCTTCTTTCTCTTTATGTTCTTGAGAGAACTCTTGTTGACGGCCAAATGGACGCGAGTCGATCTAAAATTCATTTTCTCAAACTCTGAATCGTTTTCTATCAAAAAGTACTGAGCGAGTGTAAGTTCTTTCGAATGCAAGTTCTTCTCCGAATTCTCATCTATAATCCTCGACAAAGCGGAAGTTTGTTTACGTTTGTAGAATCGACTATTCAACTCTCTTTTAAAAATCAAAAAAGACAACTCGACAGTTTCGTAGTATATTTTGATAAGTTTTGAACATTTTTTTGCCAAACTCAGCCTTTCTATTTCCAAGTTTCCCTTTTTCTTGTATTCTTGTATTGCGATGATGGCGTTCTGGGTTATCGTTTTTGTTTGATCTATTTTTTCGAAATGTGTCTTTCTGAGTTCCTCTTCCTCTTCTAGCGCGTCTGAGAGTTGTTTCATCAAATCATTTACCTTCTTCACGGTTGGCATCATTGTTGATTCAAACCAACTGGACCATTCTGAAATAATAAATAAAAAATAAAAAATAAAAATAAAAAATAAAATAAAAATAAAAAATAAATAAAATAAATAAATAAAAATAAAATAAATAAATAAAAATAAAAATAAATTTACGTAAATAATCTGATATGGATTTGTAGTTGATTGTTTCTTCTTTGCTTTTGAGATTATCAAACTTTTTGTTGATGTTGAAAGTTTGCAAGACTGGCCACAACTCACTAACACCAGAAAGCTGGTCCCGATACAATTTGGTCATCTTATCGAATCCAGAAAGCAAAGGAGAGACAACTTCCAAGTTTTGTTTGACATAGATCAGGTTAGACTTTGTATTGAAAATGGCTTTATCAGAATACTTTCTATGAAAATCCTGCAAGTTGTGGTGTTTTCTTGCGTAAGAAGAAAGTTTTTCGAGATGTTCTTTGTCTTCGTTGGTGATGTGTGCTTTCTCCGAGATCACTTGTGCTTTTTTGTCGAGGCTGGAGAGTTCTGTTGTGAGATAACACTTTTCCCTCATCCTTTTCGAGTTGTTCAACAAAAAGTCCATTCTGTTGCTCCACTCAAAAATGTTGCTGTTTGCTTCTTTTTTGACACTGCTGTTAGAAGACAAAGCCATAAAATTGCTTTGAGACAATTTTTTAGGATTAGAAAAAATATTTCTAGAGGCTCTAATATTTTCATTAAATATTGTTCCACTTTCTAAGAAAAAAATTGATAAAAAACAATAAATTATTTTTAGAAACAAATTTGAGAGATTTTTACCAAATATTCTTATTCTAATTGGACAACCCTTGATGAGTTTTTTTTGATAGTTTACTTCTACAAAGTGAGATCCCAAACTGGTTGGAGTAAACTTCAACAAATAAGTACCATTGTTGTTATCTACGATCTTGCAAGGAGTTGGAGGAACTTTTATGATAGCGGTGATTTCTTGCCCTCCTTTGATCTGGAAATTTCCGAAACGATCTAATGTTTTGATGACGAAAGTATTTTCTTTATCCACAATACACTTTGATATTTCGTCATAATCAAAAACACATTCATGACATACATCGGGCACAAACTCCAAGTCCAATGGCTTTACATTAGACTTTATTTTGTTCACATTAAATTCCAAAGTGTATTTCCCAGATACTCCCGCTTCATAGGTAACTTTATATTTCCCATCTGAGCAATCTTCAATGGTTGTTGAGTTTAACAGAGTCTTTTTTTCATCTCTTAATAGAAATACTTCCACAAGAATATTTTCTCCTCCACAACTAAGTTCCTTCCCTGGTGTAATGAAGATTTATAAAAAAAACAAAGTAAAGTAAACGCATATTTACCTTCCAAATCAAAAGTTTGAACAAAAAAAGTCTTTTCAAGTTCAACTGTCCCACTTTTTGAACCTTCTCCCGAAAATTCAAGTTTGTGAATGTCTATTGGTACTTTGGATCTCTGTTCGCAATAAGCCAAAACTTGGTTCTTGAGAAATCCTCCTTTAATGATGTTTGCTGGTAAATTGCAAATGGGATTGTTCAAAAGAGTCAAAACTTTTAAATTTTGTTCTAAATAGGTTACAGAGAAAGGAACCTTTCTTATTTCGTTGTTAGATAGATTGAGTGTTTCTAGGAGCTGCAGTTTTTCAATCTTTGAAGATATCTTTTTGATTTTATTGTATGATACATCCAATAGATGCAATGTGCTCACTGAATATATCTCTTCTGGCAATTTCTCCAATTTATTATGGGATAGATTGAGATGTGTAAGATAATCATAATTGGTCAATATCTTTCCATCTATCTCTTGGAGAAGATTATTGCAAAGATCTAAAGACTTCAAATTCACCAAGCTGACAAATTCTTTGGGTAATCTTTGAATCATATTGGATGATAGATTGATGGTGGTTAAATTTCTGAACAATTCAATGAACTCTGGGATTTCATGTATCAGATTTTCGTTCAATTTTAATGTATGTACTGAATTAGAAAAGATTATCAGATTACTTAATTCATAAAGCTTATTATTTGCCAGATCAATCACTTTCAATGGAGAGAAATTGGAAGTTGGGAATTCCGGTATTTGTGGCAATTCTTTTCCATTATATTTCAATTCCAAAGTTTCTTTGGATTTCTCATAGGCTAATTTGAAGCTGGAATCTGCATTATCTATCTTCAGTGGTTTCTTTTTGTTCATATGTGTTTTATTATCATTTGTTTGAGAAAATGGGAATTTTTTATTCATTTGACAGTATAATCTGATCTATATTGACTCAATTCCCAAATTTATAAATATAAAGATCCTCCTTTTTTTTAATTGGGAGTGATGTTTGATAATTTTTGCTTCAAGTTTATTTTTATAATATAAAATATAAATAGAAAAGGATCTTGTTTAGAAAGAAAATTTGAAATTTTAGACCTTTTTCTATTTGTGAATCATTTGCAATTTTCAAATTATTTTTGTTTGATTATAATTAAATATTGCAGTGAAAGAATTATAAAAAAAAAGAATGAGCAACAAGGAAATAGAAAATGAAGGTGGTATTTGGAAATCAATATTACAAAAAGCATCCAAAGAAAAATATTCAGTTCCATCAAAGACAGTTTTATTATTAGGTATATAATAAATCAAAAAAAAAATATTATCACTGAGAACTTTGAATCTAATTTCAATTATAGGTGATAGAGGTAGTGGAAAAGCTGCATTGATTACCAAAATTCATAGACTTGATTATGAAGATTCAATTACAAAAGGAATGGGATTAGATTTTTCATATGATGATGTATATGATAAATCACAAGGTAAATAAGAAATTAGAAAGTGATATTAATTATATTTTCTTTTTCAAACTATAAAAAGATTTGATTGGTCGTATTAATTATTGGAGATTGGAAGGAGATGATTTGCATAAATATTTGATATCATTTGTCATAAATGAACAAACAATCGAAAATTCACTGATTATCATCACCCTTGATCTTTCCACACCTTGGAATCTTGTGGAGAGCTTGAATAAATGGTTGAAAATATCATCAGAAGCAATTGAAAATGCATTAAACAAATTGCCAGAAGAAAAAAAGCAACAATTTCAACAAAGAAGTAAAAATATATCAAAATTTCAAAATTACTTTTAAAATCAAAATAATTTAATAACAACTATGATTCATATTTTCAAATTGAAACTTATATTTCTTGATTAGTGGTTACATTATTCCAATCATATATTGATCCACAACATACTGAGGAGAATTCATCCACCACAACAAACACACATACTGCTCCACTCACTGAAGGCGCTCTCTTAGAGAATTTAGGAATACCTATCTTGGTTGTATTATGTAAAGCAGAAAACTCTGAAATACTGGAGAAAGAAAATGGCTACAAAGATTCAGAATTTGAATATATACAACAACATTTGAGGAGAATCACTTTGAAATATGGAGCATCCTTGATTTATACTTCAGCGAAAAAAGATATAAATTGTACATTAACTAAAGAGTATATTGAACATCTCTCCTTCAAGAAGGATTTCAAAACACATGCGCAAGTGGTCGATAAAAACGAGATTTTCGTTCCTATAGGATGGGATTCCAACGCCAAAATCAAAATCGATTTCGACAATCAGAAGCTTTGCAGTGATCCAGAGAAGCCTTTCGAACAAGTCATCAAGCCTCCCTCCAAAAAACAAAGTGAGGAGAAAATTTTAGTCTCAGCTGAGAATGAGCAAGCTTTTCTTCTTAGACATTCTTCTGTTACCCCCACTTTGATGCGTCAAGACAGTGGTAGTGTCTCTCTTTCTAGTCCTTTACAGAATTTAAAGTCTACAAAGGTTAATTCCGAGCCTATCATGACTCCTACTACCAAGCCTACTGTTCCTAGCAGCCCTCAGACTCCTTCTTCTGATACTGACCATGAGAAGCTTGCCAATTTCTTCAACAGTCTTATCAACAAGAAGAAGACTCCTAACAAGAAGAACGAAAAGAAATAATTGTTTCAAAAAAAGTTTTTCTTTTTTTAAAGAAATGTTTTTATTTTTACGGTTTATTAAAAAATTGATTTTCTCTTTTTTTTTTTTAAAAATATAAACAATTTCTGATATCTTCGAAAGTGCATCCAAGTTGTAGAATATCTTGAAAAGTTTAAAGATAAGGTATTAGTCAAGATTGGTTCTATTGAAGATCAATAAATTGATGTACATGGTACTTACTCAATTAGTGGAGAGAACCTCAAAAAATTCCTCAAAGCGAATGACAAAAAGCCAAAGAATATTAACATTGGAACTCTATTACTTGTTGAATGCATTCAGTACCTCAATAGATATTAATGCCGACATAAAAGTGTATCTACCTGATTATAATACTATCTAACCGGAGACTCAAACAAGATTTAATGAAAGATCTAAGGTTATATTAAAGTTCAATATCGACCAAACAAGTAAAAATCATCAAATAATCAATCTGAAAAAGTCAAGAAGAGAAAGAATGAACCCAAAATTGATAAATCATTCAATAAGAACCAAATATGATAAAACATCCCAAAAGAAGAATATGAATAATCACAGGAAAATGTTGCAAGAAAATGGGCTTTCCGTTTTCTAACAAAAAAAATTGACTAAATAACAAAACAAATTAATTCTGTTTTCAGGAAATTAAATCTGTGAAAGCAAATTGAGATTATTTAATAAAAAACATTTTAAATTGAGAAATATCATTAACATATTAGTGCTGAACTTCATTTTTCTCAGAGATACAAAAGGATAATTGTAGAAAGTGGAGGAAGACTTTGGACATTCTTTTTTCTTTCCATTGGAGGTAAAAACAATCAAAGAGCAACTTTAATTATTTATAAAAATTTTATTGTTTAAAATAATTTAGTTTTAAAATTTCTTTTTTGATAAAGTATCTTCGCTTCAACTAAAAACCCATCTCAAAAATCATCAAACAAGTTCTCCTCGCGCTCCAAGTGTTGCACAACAAGAAAGTTCATCGCAATCTCCACTCAAAGTCTGTCTCCATAAAAAACAAAATGTTTTAAAAGTTGACACATTTTTTAGTCCCACATACGAAATTGAAGAGATATAATTATAATTTTAAAATTTTCAAAGAATTTTTAAATAAATTTGGTTTAAAAATTTCTTTTTCCATTTTGGTTTGATCCTCTGTCTACTTACATAACACCAGAACTCCTCAAATACAAATCTATATACTCCCAAAGTAGTATTCAGTTTGGGAATTCCGGTTCTCGAACTATTTGAAGGTAATAAAAATAAAAATTTACAAAATAGAATAAAATACATAAAATAGAATTTAATAAAAGAAATATTAAGGAGCCACACCCCTTGCTGAGTTGTTTTACACTTTGAGGCAAATGGAGATGATATAGCCTGAGCTTTTCTATTCTGTTACTTTAAATATTAATCCTAGAAACCGACATGATGTTAGCCAGTTATTGATACATCCTTTTCACAAAAGATATTTGCTAACATTTCTTTTAAATTCCTTTTAACTCTTAAATATGTTAAAAAAAAAGACGTTTCTTGATTAATTTAATTGTAACAATCAAGATGTAACAATTTGGACTTCAAAATCCAGGAAAATAAGTATATACCATTCAAAATTAAAATCTGAGATATGTTTCTTTCAATCGGGGTGTATAATTTATTAAGCATTATTTTTATATCTTTCTCTACTCCAATCTATCTATCCATAAATGAAAAGATATATCTCGTTGATTTTACAATGGGATTAAAAAAGTTAAAGCAATGTTATCCATTCTTAAATTAAAACTAAACTATCCAAAATCAAAGCTGAAATGAATTTATTTATCCTGATTGGCTATTTACGTAAAATTTAACAAATTTATGGATTTCTATTTCAGTTGGGTGGAAATGAATTTATATAAAAAAATTTAATATAAATTGAGTGCAATATCAAACTTTAATTACTGGAATGAACTAAGGACAATTTAATAAGAGAATGAATTTTTTTCTCTTGTTTTAAAAGTAATGGATTTTTATTTTTGAAATTTACTTTAAATTTTTTAAATTTCAAGATATTTTTAATTTATTTGATTGTTGAAATTTGAACATCTAAATGCGAATATTCGCAAATTTATTAAAAAAATGTAAATTTGAAAACAACTTATAAACTTCACTAATTTTCCTCAAATTTTTAAATAAAATTTAATAAAAAATAAATAAATAAATAAATAAAAAAAAAATACACATAAAAAATAACACAAATCACAAAAATACATAAAATGAATCACAAATTTGATATAGAATTTAATACTGAAGAATTGTGCAACTGGTTATTGACCATCTTTGATTTTGGGGAGGTCTATTGTAATACAATGAGAGCTAATCACATCAATGGGAGATCTTTCCTTACTTTGGATTTATCTGAAATAAAAAACATTGGAGTTCAGTTAATCGGACACAGAATCAGATTATTCAAAAAAGTTTTAGATTTGAGAAGAGAACTTTAAAGGAAGATTTATTTTAAAAACATAAATAAGTGAAACAACACATACACAATTTAAGATTAAAGGGAAATTTTTGCAACAAATTTTGAATAAAGCTTTTTTCTCACGAAATGTGGTGTTTTTTTCATTAGCTTGTTTTTCTCTTTAAATTTCTTTATTTGCTTGTTTCAAAATCAAAATAGGAAATTTGAAAAAGCAAATTAGAAATAAAATCAAATACAATAGAAAAAAATCCTCAATATACCTAATTTATAAGAATCCTTTAATGTTAAATCTTATTTTGGCACATATGATCAATTAATAAATTGCCAGGTGGAGGGTGAATCCTATTTTTATTTTCATGACTGTTAATAATTTTCAAGATACAAATTATATTCATCTTGATCTCCTCAAATGGAAAAAGAAATCAAAATCTTTCAACAAATAATTTTATACTTTTCATTTTTCTTTGATTCGACAAAATGGAGAATTTCAAGGCCATCCTCAAATTGCCTAGATTGGTAGAAAGTCAATTCTTGAATATTGTTGTTCAAGATTTGCTATTGGGATTGTGAATAGTACTACAATTGACAATTATAAAAATCCTCCTTTAATAAATCAGATAATAATTATTTTAGAAAAAAAGTTCCTTTTGCGGAAAAAAAAAATGAATATAATCATAACTTCCTCAATTTAATTTAAAATTTTAAAAGATTGAAAAATGGCAAGGTTTTCTTTTTACTTTAACAAATTTTAAACTATTATAATAATTTGAACATCTCAATTGTAGGATTTCAGTTAGTGGAAATGATATTTAAATAAATTAAAATAAAGATACTTATTTAAGAAGATATAATCCCTTTTGGAGTTCAATAATATAAATTTTATAGTTCTTGAATAAAATTGTAAATTTAACAAGAGAATGAATGAATTTCTTCTTTTTATAAAGTAGATTTTTTTTTTTGAAATTTACATTAAATTTATTTTAATAATTTGCCTAGAACTAATTATATTCTTTTTTTTTTTCAATAAATATGTATTTAATTTTTAAGTGAAAAAATTTTCCAATTATTTTTAAATTTTTTTTTCTCTTCACTAATTTTCCTCAAATTTTTAAATAAAATTTAATAAAAAATAAATAAATAAAAAAATAAAAAAAAAATACACATAAAAAATAACACAAATCACAAAAATACATAAAATGAATCACAAATTTGATATAGAATTTAATACTGAAGAATTGTGCAACTGGTTATTGACCATCTTTGATTTTGGGGAGGTCTATTGTAATACAATGAGAGCTAATCACATCAATGGGAGATCTTTCCTTACTTTGGATTTATCTGAAATAAAAAACATTGGAGTTCAGTTAATCGGACACAGAATCAGATTATTCAAAAAAGTTTTAGATTTGAGAAGAGAACTTTAAAGGAAGATTTATTTTAAAAACATAAATAAGTGAAACAACACATACAAACACTTTGTAAAATAACACACACAATTAAAGATTTTCAAAGAAAATCTTTAAAGGGTAATTTTGCAATAAATTTTGAATAAAGATTTTTTCACGAAATGAATTGTTTGTTTTCAATATTTGTGTTTTATTTAAATTTCTTTATTTGCTTGTTTCAAAATCAAAATAGGAAATTTAAAAAAGAAAATTAGAAATAAAATCAAATTGCTGATTTTTTGAACAGCTTGCTTCTTTGAAATGGAGAAACGTGCTACTCAATAACGAAAAAAAAAAATAAAATGTTGTTATGGAATGAAAAAAATTAAAGAGTTCATTATTTTTTTGATCATAATAATAATCTATATATATTTTTTTTTATTTACTCCATCAAAAAATAGCTATATTTTTTCCGAAACACTGTGTTGTTCCCTTAAAATGATCAGATTTTATTTTCAATATTTATGTGAGATATTTTAATTTGAGAGATACCCATCAAAAAAATGGTAGATAAAATATTCCAGATATTAATTTTCAATCAGGAATTATCAAAAGATATATATCCAGTTTCATGTTAATATCTTAAGATATTTTTATTTTTTATTTTGGGCTTTATCTCGACGGGATTATATAATAATAAATGGATGGTGATTATAATAATTTGGGTTTTGGTGTCCATCACCTTTTATTCCATTTTATCAATTCTTTTCGAATCTAACTTCTTTTCCAAAAAATAATAATAGATGGATGGAGGATCAGGTGATCCAAGTGATAAGATTCTATTATTGAATTGGACAAAACAGAATCTGAATTCATTCCCTTTTCTATCCAAGATATAAAGAAGAGACAATTGTCTTCTGAGAAAGTTTTGCCTTTTGACAAACCAAAAAAACCTAATCAACAAAAGAGAGTGGATGCTTTGTTCAAATATTGGTTCGAAAATGAATAGAGAAATGCGACACAACGATGGAGCCAATAGAATTTTCAAAACTTGTGTCGGAAACAATTGGTCTTGGTGTTCTTTGGCAAAGCATCCACAAATATATCAAAAGCAATATTTGCAAGGACTTCAAAGTGAGAAAAAAGAATAAAGCTCTCCCACAATTTCCCCCTAGTGTATCAGTCGTACATACCTCTGAAGAAATTGGACTCAAAGAAAAAGAAGTTCAAGCAAAAATTAAACATTGTGAATCAACTTAACATAATTAAAATTTTTATTATTATATTTCATTTTTCTTCAAAGAAAACTTCAAAGATATGGACAAAAAGCTGAAGGAAGCTCTTAGAAAGTTCAATGGCAATGCTAAGAAGCTCCTTAAGGAAGTCAAGCAGTCGTCTTCTATCCACCGATCTCTGGAGATACTTTTAGAAATGGTGGGGGGGATGTCAGGAGGTTTGTTAACGTTTCTTTCCATTTGGTACGAAGACAAAGAACTCAACGGACCACTTTTTGAGTTTTACAATGAGCGTTTCAAGGAACAAAAACAAAAAATTAGGGATCAAACAGCAGAAGAAGTGACGAAATTTATTCAATTGCACTATGATAACTTTTCCCCAAAGTTTTTAGGTTGGTAGGGACAGTTTACGTATATAAGGAACTTCGAAACTAATTGAGATTCCAAGACAAAACAAAACATATTCTAACTTTTGATATTGAACCAGGCCACTCTAATCCCATTCCATATCCCATTTCATATGACACAATGTATAAAGGGAGAAAGAGCAACAAGGGGGTCATAGGCACTGAAAATGCACAAGATTATCTCAACAAAAAACTATAAAATACAAAAGTGAAGTTATCTTTCTACGCAGTTACTTATGAAGGGAAAGAACGGATTAAGCATTCCAAACAAGATCTGCTGTCATCAAAAAGAACAAATGATAAATTGGACATTGAATATTTTAGGAGAAATATTAACAAAATTGATATGAATGAATTGAATCTTCGAGAAAAAGAAAAGGTAGAATTACAATTCTACTTAAACATGAGTGTTTTGGAAAAAATAGATGTACAACGTAATAATTAACAATATTTTTATTTATATTAATACAACTTCATTTAGTGACATTGAGTATGTTTTTGCGAGGCATCTTCTTTGTCTTGAGGATTGTTTCATCATCGATCTCAACTTAAAACAAGAATTCACAATTTTTTATGGATATTGGGGAGACGGACGACAATTATCTGGACTAGGATCTTTGGTAATACAAGCTGCAAGATGGATCTACGATGAAAGTTTGTTTAAGTCAGATAAAAAGAAAAAAGTTGAAGAGGTTATTGGTCTTTCTTATCTTAACGAAATTGAGAGCGGAAAAACCGTAAAACTCATTGAAAAAGAAAAGGCGTTTCACTAATCTCTTCCAATGGTCTAAGATTGAAGAATACCATATTCAAGTTTCATCTTCGGTGTACTCCTAATGACAATGGTTATTCTTCAAAAGCTAACAAAATTGAAGGATCAATGGGATCTCACTCTTTCGTTTGCTGCAGCGGTTGTGCTCACATAAACAACTTGAAAGCCAATTTCAATTTCTGCGAGTACATGAAATCCAAAATAGAAATCTCATCGATGACAGCGAAAAATATCATCTTCAAAACACCATTCACACACTCGAAAATGTAATGGCAGCTCCCTACAAAATGTCCAAAAACCAAGTTTATACATTCAAAAAGTTTTCAAAGAAAAAGATGAATCTCCTTTGCTGAATAATCAGAAACCTTTGTCTGGCAGAAAAATAACTTTGTTGGTCATTTGCAATTCACTCACGAAATTATAAAAGAAATGGGAATTCATTTGGGTGATATTATTGTCTCACTTCATCAAGATGACTTTGTATTTATTTCTGTCAAAAGACTCCAGACAATGGACAAAGTGAAAAAGGAAGAACTTCAAGGGAAAAAATTTTGTCTGTCAGGTTTCTTTTATCGCTTCTCTTTAAACAAACTCGATTCTGTGATGCTACTGATTATGTAATTTCGGAGAATAATAAAATAGAAAAAGTCTGCAAATGTTTCATTGATACAACAGATGATGGATCGAATGGAACACCAACTTTCTTCAAATATCTATAAAAAACATTTTTTTTTTCCTTTTGGATCTATTTTCTTTATTTTGAATTCATCCCCAATTATAAGAATCCTTGAATGATAAATCTTATTTTTGCACATATGATCAATTAATAAAATTGCCAGGTGGAGTGAATCCTATTTTTTATTTTCATGACTGTTAATAATTTTCAAGATACAAATTATATTCATCTTGATCCCTCAAATGGAAAAAGAAATCAATAAATCAAGATTGTTTCAAATAATTTTTATATAACCACATAAATTTTTGAAAAAAAAGATTGATTTTCTTTTGAATTTATCACCATTCTCCTCCCTTCTTTCATTGGGTTGATGATCACCTTTTTTTCTTTTTTTTTGATGTAAAAAAAAAATAAAAGGTTTGTTCATTTTGAAGAGGAGAAGCTTGCCAATTTCTTCAATAGTCTTATCAACAAGAAGAACGAAAAGAAATAATTGTTTCAAAAAAAGTTTTTCTTTATTTAAAGAAATGTTTTTATTTTTGCGGTTTATTAAAAAAAGATTGATTTTCACTTTCTTATTATACTATCATCCTCTTCTTTTTTCTTTTTTATCTTTGAATCAAAATTATAAAAATATAAAAAAAAAATATGGGATTTGGTCTATCAAAAAAGGCAAAAGAAGCTTATGATAATTGCAAAAGAAATGGTGGAATAAATCTGAATTTCGAAGATTGTGGTGTTGAAAAAATGAAGAATTTCAAGGCAATCCTCAAATTGCCCAGATTGGTCAAATTAGATCTGAGTAGAAACAATATTAGGGATCTTCCAAAGAAATTCAATCCCCTCAAGCAATTGGAAGAATTCATATTGTCACGTAATTTGATCGGGGTGTTGGGGGATGGAATATTGGTCTTAGATACTTTAAAGATATTGAAGATAGATAGAAATAAGCTCAAGGAATTGCCCAACAACTTTTCTAAGATCGCATCTTTGGAGGAATTGAATATCAGCTATAATGAGATCAAAACCTTGCCCAGCGACTTTGGTAACCTCAATAAACTCAAGATATTGAATTTCGATGGGACAGAATTGAAGGCTATTCCTTTGCAGGTGTGGGATTTGAAGGGGTTACAAGAATTGACGTTTATTGACAACAATTTGACGATTGTCAATAAGGAATTGACCAAATTCAGTGGAACATTGATCAAATTAGATATCTCACAGAATCAGATTGGTAACACCTTTCATTTATTTAATTTGAAAAGGATATATTTGAGGGAATTTATCTATCAACGATAATTACAGTTTTATATAAACCTATCAAAAGATAATGAAAGAATTGATATTAACATATAAAGAAAAATTCAACACCTATAACTTCTCAAAAATATAAAAATACTCTTTTCAAAACAATTAATTTAAAGCATGAACTATACAAAATAAAATTGGAAAATAGAGAATTAATTCTGTTTCAATAAATAAATTCTTTTGAACTTTAAATGAATTCCATTTGAACTGATATTAATTTAAAAAAAAAAAGATGACATTGGAGAAACAATAGGAACACTAGTAAATTTAGAATTCCTCAACGTCTCCAACAACAGAATCACACAATTCAGCAAAGAGATAACAAAATGCACCAAACTGAAAATGTTGATGGCAAACGAATGCAAAATAACCAGCCTCGACTCGATCGCCGAAGGAATGGAGAACTGGGCGGAACTTTCCGAAATCCAATTGTCCGCCAACCAACTTAAAACCGTTCCTCCTCAAATGAAAAACATCAAGAAGCTCAAACACTTGGATCTTTCGAAGAATCAGATCGAGACTCTTCCCAAGCAGCTCTTTTGGCTCAAGGCCACTTTGAGAAAACTTTTGTTGAACAACAATAAGATCAAGAGTTTACCTGGCGATGTTTCTTATTTGGATCCTTCTCTCAAACTCACTCTCGAGAACAATCCTCTTGATTCTGGTCCTCAACAAGCTTACGGTAAAAAATAAAAAAATGTTAAAGAACGAATTTATAAAACTTGTTTTTGAAACAGAGAACAAGAACCTTTTTTCCCTATCAAATTTTCTTGATTATTTCATCAATTATTTCTTTTTTTATTTTTTATTTGGTAAAAAAAATATTGCTCAGTCTCTTTTATATTATTTTTGAATTAACATATTTCACTTCTCTTTAGAAAATATTGATTTTTGAACCAAATTTATAATTTTTTTTCTTTAATTTTTTTTCTTTATTTTTTTTTAACAAACTTATTCATGTAAAAATAAATTTTTTTTTTTTGAACACAAAAATTTTTCATTTAAAAATTTTTTGTCAATAAAAAATAGAGAGTGGAATTGTCGCGCTAGTAGAGTATTACTCGATGAAAGTAGGAGCCTGCCCACCTAATTGCGTAGCAGTAGGGGAAAGCATCAAAAGAGCCCGCGTCGCAAAACCACAGGACTTCTACATCAAGTGTTACAGCATCGAGAACAAGGAAATCACCACTAAGACTATTGAAGAGTTTGAAGGATATTTGCTTGATTCTAACAACAACAAAACTAATCTCATCATCAAAAACAATAATAATGGTACTTACTCTGCTTACTTTTCTACTCAAAAGTCTGGAAAAGTAAAAAAAAAATATTTATTTTATTAATTTTTTTAAAATTTCTTTTTTGTTTTTTATTTTTTATTTTTATTTTTTATTTTTTATTTTTTGTTTTGAATTATAATTTATATTTTTATTTTATATTATGAAGTTTATTTAGTTTTTATATTATTTTTTAATTTATATCATTTTTTTATTTTTTATTTTATTTTTTTATTAAAAATTTTTAATTAATTTTATTTTATATTTTAGATTATGAAGTTTATTTAGTTTTTATATTATTTTTTAATTTATTTCATTTTTTATTTTATTTTTTTAATTTGAAAAGTACAAAATTTTTGTTTCTGGGAATGACGAGCAGATAAAGGGATCTCCTTATGAAACTTACGTCGAGCCAGAACCAGTGCCAAGCCAAGAAAAAAGTGTTATATCGGGTATGGTAAACGAGTTAAAACCTGGTAAACATTTATAAACATTTATTAACATTTTTTTATTTTAATTATTTTCAATTTTTAAAGTTTATTTTTTATTTTTTATTTTTTATTTTTTATTTTTTATTTTTTATTTTTTATTTTTTATTTTTTATTTTTTATTTTTTTATTTTTATTTTTTTATTGTTTCATTGTTTTATTTTTCATTTTTTCATTTTTTTATTTTTTTATTTTTTATTTTTTATTACCTTTTAGGATCTCAAGCAACACTTAATGTAGAACTTTATGACAGATGGGGAAATAGAATGGATGTAGGAGGAAACCCACCCGAGGTGATTGTAAAGGGAGAGGGAACCAAAATAGATGCAGACGTGGATGACAACGGCGACGGATCTTATGTCATTCATTACACCGTTGGTTTTTCTGGTAGATATAAAGTTAGTGTTACGATAAAGGGCGAACATTTGCCTGGTTCTCCTTTTGAAGTAGTGTGCAAATAAAAAATAAAATAAAAAATAAAATTTTTTTTTTTTTAAAGACAGTTTTTAAAAATAATAGCAAAACAAACTTTTTGAATTTACATCATTTTTAATTGGAAAAATATTAAAGTAGAATAAAAATTTTTTTCTTTTTTCAACCAATAATTCGTTTTTTAATTACATAAAGAACAATAGAGAAGAAAAACATCAAACATACACAAAGTAAAATTTTGTCGGTTACTTCCCTACGTTTGAGCTTATTGATCAAATAACCCGCCAAAGTGACATTTTCCCCAAAAATGTGATGTTTAGAAATAACCTCTACTATGGTATTGGAAGAATTTTCGAGATTTTCTCTTACAGAAGAAGCTCTCTTTACTTCAGCTTGCATCATTCTTCGAGTGTTTCGAAGCATTTCTGTTCCTTTCTCAATATTTTTAAGAGCACTTTCTTTAATTGTCACTCTGTACGTTTTTTTAAAAAAAAAGAAAAATTTTTGTTAGTTTTTAAATTAATTTAAAAACCTTTTTTTATTGTTATTGTTAATTTAGTTTTTTTTTTTTTTACCTTTTTGTTTCTCCTGACAATAATTTTCTTCTATTTTCTTGATCTCTTTCATTTAATTTAATTCTACAATTCAAAAACGATTTCTGTATATCTTCGAACAATCTTTTTTTTTAAAGAATAGAGATTTTTATTACAACATTTGATGAAGTGAGAAAATTTTTTTTGAAATGTATTAAAATCGGTGACGTAATAAAATTCTTTTTTTAAAAATAAATTTTATAGTTAAAAAATAAATCTCAAAATTTAAAAATGAAGGCATATATTTGAGATAGGATTGATATATGTTGATATTACTTTCTATGATCTTTTTTATGTAATAGAATTTGTTGGATGAGATATTCTTTATCTGATTCCCTTTCTTGTTCATTTGCATATTTGTTCAATTCGTTGATCTCTAGCAAGAGATTCTCCAAAAGTGTTTTGGAGTCCAGATAGATGCTCGATATCTTTTGTTCTGTCAAATCATTATTTCCCAATTCTTGGAGGTATTGTATATTGGTCTGGATATCGATCTCCAATTTCAATAAATTGTTTAATCTTGAGTTGGTATTCTCTTTGTTCATTGTCTTTCTCATTTTTTTTTTTTTTTCATTTATTTATCCAAATGGAAATTGAAACAAGATTTTAAATTTTGGAGTTTTGAAGTTTGATCTAATAGCTGAGATAAATCAACAAAATTTTGGTATGCATTTCAATTAGGTTTTTGGATAATTAATTTGGCTTTGATTTATAATGCAAAAAGATTTAAACAATATTTGAAAAAATTATACCACTGCCATGAAAACAAAAGAGAATTAAACTGGAAAAACATTTTGTACATTCTTTACTTTTTTTGGTAAATCAAATTTTCAAAAAAAAAAAATGTTAAAGAAAATTAAGTCAAATAAAACTCTCAAACAAAAATTTATAAAGAGAGATTATGCACTATCTGAAGCAACCAAAATGAAGATCGAAATAAGAAAAGAAAAAGGTTGATCTATCAAAAATTCTTGGTTCAAAATAAATAAAATTTTAAATTTTTGAAAACAAACAGAAAGAAATGAATCATTGAAATTAGCATGCTCAAAAATACCTACATTTAGGAAAGTATTAGAAAAAGATAATTTATGGCCTTTGAAAAGAAATCAAACGAAAATTCTTCAAGTGAATATAGGTATTAATTAAGTGAAATAGAAAAATTTGATATTAATGAAATTGAAATCTATAGGATTGTTATGCAATTTGACATGCAATCATTGCCATGTAAAAAAAAAAATTTTTTGAATTTCTTTATTCAAATTTTAAAACGATCTTAATGCAGGTTGAAGCAGGACCCACAAAAAAAATGGAGAACATGAGTAAAAAGGAAATAGATAGGCTGATTTATTTGATGGATCAAACACCCTCTATTGAAACAGTAGACATCACTGGTAAATAATCAAAAACAAAGTACTTGATTTAATTTTATTTATGAATTCGATAGGAGGAGCACCCGAAATGAATCCTCATTTTAAAGAATTAGTGAGAGAATCTCGCAAAAGAAATAAGAATGTAATAGATAGATGTAATCTGACAGTTCTCTTATTGGAAGGACAAAAGGATACTGCTCAATTCCTCGCAGATAATAACGTTGTAAGGATAAAGATTATATTTTTATTTATATTTTTTATAAGGATAAATATTATTTTGTCAAAACTAATCATTACATACAACAGGAAATTGTAGCTAGTCTTCCTTGTTATACCATTGAAAATGTAGATAAACAAAGGGGTAATGGTGTATTCAATGAGTCTTTGGAAGTTTTGAAAATTCTCAACAAATTGGGTTATGGAATGAAAGATTCTCCATTAAAAGTAAGTCTTTCTTTTCTAGTACTAAAATCAAATTATCCAACTTTTTTTTTTGAAAGTTAAATTTAGTTTACAATCCTGGTGGTTTAGGGTTGCCTGGACCACAAAAGTCTCTTGAGTCAAATTACAAAAAAGAGCTCTATGAAAATTTTGGAATTCATTTCAACAGTCTCTACACTCTCACAAATATTCCAATAAAAGTAAAGTCATTTTCTTTAAATTCTCCAATTTTTTTTTTCATCAATTTTTTCAAAGAGATTCGCAGATTTTTTGCTTTCGAGTGGAAAATATGAAGAGTATATGAATAAATTGGTAGAAAATTATAACAAAGATACTGTCAATAGTTTGATGTGCAGGGTAAAAAGACCACTCAAAATTTTAAATAAATTTTAACCTTTTTTCCCCTTTTACAAGGACACTGTCTCAATAGATTGGAGAGGATACATTTATGATTGTGATTTCAATAATCAACTGAAACTTAACATTGGTTCAGACTTTTTGAAGGGAAAGACTATTTGGGACATTGATAACTTTGACTCTTTCTTGAACGATGATGTTTCTGTTTCTTATCACTGTTTTGCTTGTACTAGCGGAAGTGGATCAAGTTGCACCGGTAGTTTGGTCAATTAAAAAGAAAATAAGATAAAATTCAATTTCATATTCAAAAGATTTCCTTCAATTTAATTAACTTTAAAAAATTCTTTTTTATTTTTTTCTTTCAAAAGCTTTAATTTTTATTTCCCTTTCAAATAAATAAAAAATTCAAGCTAAATAATATTTATGAAATTAAATTTGTTGATTCTCTTTGAAATAAAGAGATTCATATAAAACAAATCAAAGGAAAAAAAAATGATTTATTTTTGAAATGAAAATATAAATTAAAAAAAAATTACTGGGATATAAAAGAAGAGATAAATTTCTTTTTGAAAAATCAAAAAATAAAAGAATAATAATAAAAAAATCATCATGTCTGTGCCATATGAATATATATTTAAGGTTTTTTTTTTAACAATCAAGGAGAATCCTTTTTAAACAAAATTTCTAACATAAATCAAATAGTACATCATTATAGGTAATTTTTCCCAAAGATCTTTAACTTCAAAAAGGAAAATATATAATATCTTTTTGAATAATTTTTTTTTTTTTAAATCCAAATCCTTTTTTATTTAGGTGATATGGGTGTTGGTAAAAGTTGTTTATTGCATCAATTTACAGAAGGGAATTGTAAAATCTTTTCTATTATAATTAAATTATATTTATTTTCACTGAATTTGAAAATATTTCCCCATTCTTACAACAAAAACAAATTTTTTTTTAATCATAATTAGTCTGTGCAGAATCACCTCATACGATTGGTGTTGAATTTGGAACAAGAATTATTGAAGTTTTAAATAAGAAAATTAAATTGCAAATTGTAAATCAAATCCGAAAACAAACCGATTCATAAACTCATTTTAACTCTATTTTCTAATGTAACCTTTTTAATTTGAAAAATATAGTGGGATACTGCTGGACAAGAAGTAAAAAAAAAAATAACTAAACTTTTTGATATAATTTTTCAATATTTTAAAATAAGGATCTTCTTTTGACTTAAAAAAAAAAAAAAAAATATTTCTCAACAACTAATTATAAATATTTTATTGGAAATATGCTCTTTTATTTTATTTTTCAATAATATCCAAATAAACATACATTTCATTCTTTATTCATCATTATCTTCTATATTAGAGATTTAGAGCAGTCACAAGATCTTATTATAGAGGTGCAGCAGGTGCATTACTTGTATATGATATTTCACGTCGTGTAACATATAATCATCTCACCAGTTGGTTGACAGATGCACGTAATTTAACTAATCCAAACACAGTAATTATGATGATAGGAAACAAAAAAGATTTTGATGATAAAAGGGATGTATCTTATGAAGAAGCGTCTCAATTCGCCGAAGAAAATGGACTCATATTTTTAGGTAAGAACAGAAGATTTATTTTTAATGGTCTTTGAAATAAAAACATATATTTGAATAATAAGAAATTGGTTTTAAAAAAAGTTACCATATACAATAATGATCATAAAATGACTATAAAATTATATTAATATGCTTCAATTTTTGATCTATTCAAGATATTTTTGATTATCTTTTTTCTTATCGTATTTTTTTCAATATAAAGAAACTTCTGCAAAGACTGGTGAAAATGTGGAAGAAGCTTTTTTAAAAACTGCTCAATTGATCTACCAGAATGTTTTGGAGGGTAATGTTGATCTATCTCAAGAAGGTGGTGTTTCTAAGAAACCTAATCCCGTAATTGAAAATGAAGAGATTGTTGATCAAAAACCTAAAACTTGTTGTGGATAGAAAGGACGATATAAATATATTTTTTTTAAACAATTTATGTCTTATAAATAATTTCTATTTAATCAAGCTTCCTTGAAATGTTCTTTATATACTAAAAAAAATTAAAAATTTGTTTAAAATTTACTTTATTTTGATTGAAACTTTAATTTTTTTTGATTGATTTTGATGTAAATTTCATTATTTTCTCAATTTTAATTTCCTTTCATCTTACCAAAAATAAAATCCACTTGCTGTTGATATATCGAAATTAACTATACTTCAATAGTTAATCTTCCAATATCAATCTTTTCTCTATTCTTTTTTATCAAATAAAATAATATAATTAAAATAAAAATAAGTTCAAAATTTTCGAAAATTTTTTTTTTGCTTTGAATTTTTCAACATTATAGAATATCAATTAATAAACAATATAAAATAGGAATTAATGTCATCAGATGTATATTTTAACTTTATTTTTTAAAATATGAAATTATATTTTTTATTTTTATTTTTTTTGGTTAGTATTATCCAAGGGCAGTATCCATACAATCATTTGAAGCATTCAATAGATCACAACTATCATTCAAAAAGGGAGATGTGATAAAAGTTTTATCGTTTGATTCTGATATAGATGATTGGTGGGAGGTTTTATCCAAATCTAAAGTAGGAATTGTACCATCAAATCATTTTGTATTGATAGGTACAACAAAAAGAAAAAAATATTTAATTATAATGAGGAAGGAAATTTGCTGAAACAAATTATTATAATAACAAACTGTCATAAAAGGATAATAGAAGAATAATTGCCTAATTTTTTTCATCTTATAAAAATATATTCATTAACTAAAACACAATAACAAATAATGTGAAAGACATAATTAATTGATAAAGAGATTTAAAGTTGAATGAATCTATTCTTTTTATATTATAGGCTAATTCGAAATTAAATTCGATCATTCCACTAAAATTTTATCATTGAAAAAAAAAAATTAATACACTGTCAATTATATCATCCAAATTCAATTGATAATGAACATAATACCCAAATAAAATTAATATATATGAAAATTATAGAATTCAATGATAGTATGAAAGTATTGGAACATGGAATTGCAAGATATTCCTTTTTCCATCCAAGCAAAGCCTATCTCTCCCTCAACAAAGGTGACGAAGTGAAGATTCTCTCGAATCATCAAGATGGATGGTCCGAAGCAGCGATAGGATCACAAAGAGGGCTAGTGCCAACAGACTATATAAAAGTGAAAGTGATCAAAAAGAAAAAACTGATTAAAACATCGAGATTAAATGGAGATGATTTCAAAGACATCAAAATAGATTTTCTAAATTCCGAAAAGACTGTGGGAACTTCCATTGAAAAGCTTGTTGTTCCTTCTATCAAGCATGCTCAGTCTACCAATGATTTGAAGACTGTTAATTCTAGCAGGGAGATTTCAGAGAACAAGGTTGAGATTAATGGGAATGTTGTCATCAGCAAGAAAAGAGATCATTGGCAAAATCTAATTTCTGTAAGAATTTTTTTTTGTTTTTATTTTTAAAGAGTTTTTTATTTCTTTTCTTTTATTTCAATTTTTCCGAAATATTTCTTTAATTAAAACTTTTTGAGCAATTAAAACATTTTTAATTCACTTATTTTAATTCATTATTCTTAACAATTCTTTTATTCTTCAGTCCATTTTTTCCAACAACTCTGTAATTATACAAACAATGGCTAGAGTACATTCTAAACATCAAGAGGAAATGGCCAAAATCACTTCGCAAATAGCCATGGCCAATAATTGGGAGTATACTTATCTAACGTGGCTCATTAGGGACGAAATTAAAAATACTAAAGCAAATGGTAATAAACCCTTTATTTATATTTTTTATTTTATTATTTACATTTTTATATTTTATTTATTATTTACTTTATTTTCATTTTTTTCAATTTTTTTTATTTTTTTTATTTTTTTTATTAGGTACTTTGTTTAGGAGAAACAGTTTGAATTCACATGCCCTCACTCATTTTTGCAAGCAATTTGGTTCTGATTATTTGGTGGAGGTGCTATCTCCTCATATAAAAAAATTATTGAAAGCTAAAGCTACAAATTATGAAGTAAAAAAAAAAAAAAAAAATTTAAATTTAATCAAGTTTAATTCTTTTTATTTACATTTTTTAATTAAAATTTTTTTATTAAAATAATTTTTTTTAAAACAATTTTTTCATTTTTAAATCATCAAATAGTTAAAAAAAGAAAAACTCACAGACCAAGGAGCTTTGAGTTCAAATATCGAAAAAGTAAACAAAGTGTGCCAAGAATTTCTCGATGCAATCATAGAGTCAAGAGACCACATCCCCATAGAAATAAAGAAAGTATGCGCCATCCTCCGCAGAGAAGTGGAGAGCAGCGGAAGATATTCGGAATTTCCGAAAACGAGCTACACAGTGATCGGAGGTTTATTTATTCTTAGATTCATAAATCCCGCCATTGTCACTCCTCATTTGCACGGCATTGTTCCTCAGCCTCTTAATGGTGTCAATATTGATCCTTTGATCACTGTGAGCAAGGTCCTTCAGAATTTGGCTAATGAGATCACCCAGAATAAGGAGGGTCACATGGAACCCATGATGAATTTCATTCACAAAAATTTGCAGAATTTTGAGCAGTTTGTTGATGCCATCATCGTAATATTTTTTTTGTGTGAATATTTTATTAATTTTATGGAAAATTTAAATTAATTGAAAGAAAAAATTTTTAAATAGATTTTATTTTATTTTATTTAAATTCTTTCATTCTATTTAATTTTTTGTTTAATGATTTTTTTTCAAATTTTTGTTTAATTTATTTTTTGTTTCAATTTTTTGTATTTGTTTTTTTTGATCTAATTTTATTTATTTTTATTTTTATTTTTTACTTTTTTTTACTTTTTTTTTTAAATTAATGTTTTATTTTAATTTATTTTTTGTTTAAATTTTTTTTTGGTTTTTTTTTTAATTTATTTTTTGTTTAAATTTTTTTTGATCTTTTTCAAAAGGACGATATTGGAGATTTAGAATTTGATCAAGAGATAGACTTGGAAAACATAATAGCGCCCATTGAAGAAACAAACTGGATCATAAAGTTCGGAATTGAACATCAAGAAGACATCATCAAAAACTGGAACTTTGAAAAGTCCTTGTATAAATTGGAAGAAGATTCTTTTCTGGACGATTTCAAACTAGTCCTTTCTTTAAGCAAATCTTTTACTCCTACTGTTTGCAAGATACATCCTCCTAATGCTACTCCTCAGGTAAAATTTTTTTTTGACATTTTTTATTTTTTTTTATTTTATTTTTTATATTTTAATCATTCTATTTAATATTTCATTTTTATTTTTGTTCTCAATTTTTTGTAAAATTTTTTTTATCTATTATTATTATTTTTTATTCTTTTTTCATTTTTAATCATTCTATTTTTATTTTTTTTATTTATTTGTCATTTTTTTTATTTTCATTTATTTTTTATTTTTTAATTTTTATTTTTTCATTTTTTTTTATTGTTCTCAGTTTTTGCACCTAAAAAATAAATTTTTTTTATTTTAATTTTATTTATTTATCATTTTATTTTATTTTATTTTGTATTTTTTAATTTTTATTTTTTAATTTTTTTGTTATCAGTTTTTTATTTTTATTTTTATTTTTATTTTTTATTTTTTATTTTTTTTATTTTTATATTTTTTTAGAATTATGGTAAATCAGAATATGTGGCACTTACTAAAGACGAGTTAGACAAAGTCACTCTAAACACGAAGAAAAAACTCCTTTCTTCCAAATACGCCGGCTGCAGAGAAGAAGAAAAAGAAGCCCTCATGAAAATAGAGCTGATGAGAGCTGTTGAAAAAAAGAAAAAATGTAAAAAAAAATTTCTTCCATTTATTTAATTTTATCGATATTTATTTTATATTTAAAAAAACATTTTTTGCATTTTATTTCTATTTTATTATTTTATTATTTTTATTTTTATTTTCTTTTATTTTAAATTTTTTATTTTTAATTTTATTTTTACTTTTAATTTTATTATTTTCATTTTTTTTATATTTTCATTTTGTATTTTTATATTTTTTTAAAATTTATTGATTTCATTTTATTTTTTCTAGCTTCTTTTGAGGTTCTTTTCAAGATTTACCACGAAGACAAAAAGTTCCAATCTCTCTACAAAGAATCTAAAAAAGCTGTCAAGGAAGTAGATGACTCTCTTTACAACCTTGAGAAGCAGGAGCAAAAGATCATGTCTGTAGTTGAGAAGAGGCAGGGCAAGTAAGTGAACAAGAGAAGAAGAATGTGGTTGTATTTTTTTTCAAAAAAAAAAAAAAGAAAAACTTTTTTTAACAAAAAATAAAAAGCATTTTAAAAGAGTTTGATACAATAAAATGAATGTCAATAATATCTTTCTTTTTTTTTTTTCTTTTTTTTTCTTCAAACAAATTTCAAAATTTTTTTCGAAAATCAATAATTAAAATTAAATAAAAAAAATGAAGAAAATAAGCCATGGATATAACTCATCTGAACACATTTTGATTTATTGTTGTAATTATTTTTTTTTTGATCCATTTTTTTGAATTCATTTATTTGATGTGGTAAAAAAAACAAGATAATGGAGATTTATATGGAATGGGAGAAAATACTCTTGGTCAATTGGGAATAGGAAATTTTGAGATTCAAGAAGAATTCACATTGATAATGAATGATAAAAACATAAAATCGATTTGTTTGGGAGGCCATTATACCTTGATCCTGAAGAAGAGCGGAGAATTATTTGGAATGGGATCGAATGAGAATGGACAACTAGGAATAGATCTTCAAAAACTAATAAACAAACCAGTTTTGGTGATGGAAGATCCAACCATCAAAATGATCTCTTGTGGGGATATGCATACTTTCATTTACAAAGAAAATGGAGATCTTTTAGTGTTTGGGGACAACGCAAGCAAACAATTAAGGTTGGGAGAAGAAGCATTAGATAAAATAACTCCAGTTTTGTTGATGAATGACAAAGCGATTAAAATGATCAGATTAGGAGGTTCTCATTCTGTTATTTACAAGGAAAGTGGAGATTTTTTGGTTTTTGGTAAAAACACGTTTGGGCAGTTAGGTTTGGGAGACACTGATAACAGATCGGTTCCCACTTTGCTATTAAATGATATTGAAATTGAAGAAATACTTTGTGGAATAAATCATACAATATATTTAAAGAAAAATGGAGATATTTTCGTTTTCGGGTGTGGGTATTAAATTTTTTTGAAGAAATTAGTTCTTTTGATTTACTAATAAAATTACTTTAATATTTAGATTTGATAGAAGATTGGGATTGAGTAATATTAGTCACCAAAAAGTACCAGTTTTTATGAAAAAAATAGAAAACATTAAAATGATGAGCACTTCTTACATCCACACTGTCATATTGACAAAAGAAGCAGAATATATTGCCTTTGGTTCAAATGAGTCAAATATCATAAGTTTTGAAAGTGCTGAATACTTTACTGCAACAACCATATCTAAAGACAAAAATATCGAATCTGTCTTACCTTTATTATGTTCTACTTTTTTTCTTTACAAAGATGGAAAAATTTTTGTAAAGGGATCATTCATTGATAAAGAGTACAGGGATAAATTGATATTTGACAAAGATCCTATGTTTCTTGGTTCTGGTGATACCAAACTTTGGTCTTCTGTCTCTCACAAAGATTTCCCTGATGAAACTAAACAGTTTGTCCTTTCTTTTGTTCTTGTTTTGAAACTTTTTCAAAAGAAATACGGATTCAAAGTTCCCAAATATCTTCTTTACATCATTTTTGAATTTACAATTTGAAATAAGACAGTAAAAAATTTCATTCCCTCATTGGGGAAAGGAATCTGTACTGAATAAAATTTTTAATATTTGAGTGTTTGGATTATTTATAATGAAAAATATAAATAAAAAAATTGATTTGTAAATTTTGGATTAAATTTGAAAGAAAATGTTAAAATGCCATATTTCCTCTTGTTGGTGCGAAAAATATGAGCCAAATTTTTTTGATGCGAAATATTGCAAGAATTGTTTCCACAAAATAGAGAAACATGGAAGCAAAGAAGATGAAATTAAAAGCACAATGAAGAAAGAAAAGACACTTCAGAATCTTGGATTAAATAAAATCTCGAAATCTGAATCCCTATCTCCAATTGAGAATGATGATAAAGGAAAATCAATGGGTAATAACGATATTCTATCCAAATCTAAAGAACTTGAAAGTCCGAAACTTAAACCCAAACCATCTCCTATTTCAAGCAGAGAAAAACCCCAAATTTCTTCAAAGAAAATTGTGAAAAAAATTCCTCTTCTATCCAATGAGAATAAAGGAGATATCTCAATGAAATCTGTTGTTACCATACTCGATGAGGGCAGCGATGAACTCAAAGATATCTTGAAATCTGTCGATTTCTCTGAGAATGGTCAGATAGATGAAGAGGATAA
>JAMYWO010000111.1:0-29915 GCA_024220525.1 Cochliopodium minus | reverse complement strand
GGATAAAAAAGAAATCAAACCAAAACCTAATCACAAATCACTCTCAGAATACTCTGCAAAGGTGAATATATTTATATTTAATTTTTTAAATTGTGAACTTTTATATAAATTAAATTTCCTTTTTAAAAAATTAATATTATCAAAAATGGAATTTATAATCATAAAATAGGGAAGAAAGTTCCATATTCCGGGTGACAGAAAAAAAATGTTCTTGAGCAAAAACAAAAATATCAACGAAAAGGATGAATCTTCATTAACGGGATACTTCGACAAGGTTCTTTAAAATTAAATCTACATCAGTTTTTATCATAAATTAACTTCCATCATTTTTTTACAGATTTTAAAGTCTAAATTAGACAGAGATATAATGGTTTTAAAAGAAATCCTCAAAACAGAAAGTGAATACGTTAAATCTTTGTCTTATTTGCTTTCTAACTACTTGAGCAAGCTTCAGGGAGTGATTTCTAGCAATGACGCTTCTATCATCTTCTCAAACATCCTTTGGATTTTCAACATTAACTCAGAGTTTGAAAATAAACTAAGAAAAATTGAAAATTCTACTTCTCCATTGAGTGAGTTAATCAAATTATTGGATAAATATGTAAAAAAAAATAATTTAGATTCATTTTATTTTATATTTATTTTTTCTTTATTTTTAAAGTGTGAACTGTTTAAATCTTACGGAAAGTACAGCTCTGGTTATGCAGATGCAATCAAACATGTCACTTCTCTTAGAAAGACAAATTCTCAATTTGACAAAATTCTAGACGAAATAGAAGAAAAGGACGAAAGAAATTGGAAAATCTCTTCATACCTCATCACTCCTATTCAAAGAATTTGTAGGTAAAAAAAAGAAAAGAACATTTTTTTTTTGGTTTATTGTTTCAATAAATCAAGATATCCTTTATTGTTGAAAGAACTGATTTCTTCGACAGACAAGAAAGATGAAGATTATGAAAAATTAGTTAAAATACATCATAAAATAGGTAAATAATTTAAAATATTTTTTCAAAATAAAAATTCTAAAATTTTTTAAATTTTTTTAAATAGAGGAAATTGTTTGTACTGTTAACGAAATAAAAAGAAAGAGAGAATCTCTTGATTTGATGAACAACATTAACAAAAGATTGTCAATAAAAGGATTCAATCTTGTAAAACCTAATCGTATACTTGTTCACAATAGTGAAGAACTAGTAAAAAAAAAAAACTTTCATTAATAAAATATTTAAAAAAATTTAAATCAAAAAATTTTTAGGTTCAAACAAATCCTAAATCAAAACCCAAACTAAGGGAAATTTACATTTTCAATGACATTATAACTCATCTGAAAAAATCTAAAGTGTCCAATGACGAACACTCTATAATAGAACTAAAACTTTGCCACTTGGAGTTTTCTGACAACTATAGCGATTTTACAATATTAGTTAAAAACGAGCAGTGGAAAGACAATCATATGTTTAAAATTTTTTGCCAGAATGAAGATAATTTCAAAAAGTTGAAATCATTGATCAACAAAATAATCCGAAAAAAGAAAATAGAATCAGAGTATTTTTCTGACGGACTTTTCCAATTAGACAACAAAAATTATCCGATCAAGTACAGTTATTTGCAAATCAAAAACCCTGAGAAGAATTACTCCAATGCTTGCATCACTAAAAAACTCTTCTGGACAACCGAAAAGTCAAAAGTGGAAGTTATTTCCAATAACGGGAAGACAATACATGTTACTCTTAATTTGGACGAGAAAAATGGGGAGAATGAGATTACTAGAGTTCTTTTTAATGGAACTTTCGTCTTTTTTGCGATGTCTGATGGAAAGATTTTTTTTTCTTCTTATCAAAAAGATGACATCAATGCTTACCAAGTGGTTCCTCAACCTCACAACTGTAAAATAGTTTGTTTTTATTACTATGAGAAAGATGATCTTTTCGTTTCTTGTGATAGTAGCGGAATTGTTTTTCTATGGAAGTTTTCATCTATAAGTTCCTCCAAAATCACTTGTGTTAATGAATTTAAAATCGTTGGATCTCCCTTCCTCGTATTTTCCTACGAATCTTTTTTGTTCGTTATCTCTCACGAAGAAAACAAAAGTCACATCTACAAAATCTCAAATTTTTTGCAAGAAAACTCCTCCAAACAAGAAAACATCTTGAGCATACAAGGACAAGTAACTTCTTCATGCATCTTACAAAATCAATTTTTGTTTGGAATCGATTCAAACATAAATGTTTTTGAATACAATGATTATTCCTTAAAAGAGATACAAGTCATTACTAATCCTCACAAATCCATCAAAATTTTTTCGATAATTGGTCACAGCAATGTTGTTTTCTCTTTTGGTGAAGATGGATCCATGAGAATTTGGAACCCTAAAAATTTTGATTCTTTAAAGATTGTGGAAAAACACCACAGTCCCATTATTTATGCCGCTTTTGATCACGAAAACATATTCTCTATTTCCAAGAATGGTGAAATTATCAAATGGTTCTTTCAATTTGATTGAAGTGAAAAAAAAAAATTAAAAAAAAAAATGGAATTTCAGTTTTTATCAAAGAATTTGATTTGCCATATTTTTTCTTTTCTAAATTTGGATGATTTGGCATCTATTTGTTTGACTTGTAAGAAATATAATGACTATATCAAAACAGAAAAATATATTTGGTTAAATAAATATGAAAAAGAGAATATAAAATTTGAATTAGAGGAAATGGATATACAAATCAATTTCAAAAATTTTTATGTTGAAACATTGAAAATGAGTAAAAAAAAAAAAAACAATTCAATATCCAATATTAAAATTATTTTTAAAAGAATTATTGGATGAACATTCTCACTTGATACAAGCAAATAGAGTAAAGAAAAATGATTATATCATAATGAAAGAGAATAACGCTTGTAAGATAATAGATGTTTATCACTCTAAAACATCAAAGTGGGGAAGAGCAAAAGTGTACTTGGTTGGAATGGAGATCAAAACAAACAAAAAATACGAAGAAATACACCACGATAATGTTTATGTGAAATTGATAAAGACTGAGAGGAATGATTATTCACTTATTGATATAGAAAATGGAAATTTTGTTTGTTTTCATGAAAACTATTGTGAAGTAGTTTTTATCAAGATACCCAAGGAATGCGGTTTTTTAAGTGAGATAGAAGTTGCAATCTCCAATAGTCAAGTTGAAATTTTTATAACAGTAATGAGTCTACTAGGAATAAATACTGTAATGGGATATAATTTAAAAAATAAAAGTTAACAAAAAAAAAAAGGTGGAAATTTTTCAATAAACAAGCTTTTATATAATTTTTAATATTAAATAAGTAATAAACAACAGAAATTTCATTTTTCCTTTTTTCTTTTTTTTCTCAAAATTTATCTAAACCCATGGGCCAAGTTCGCTGAGCCAACAATTTTCCATTGGGAACAATCTTATAAGTAAACCTCTTAGAATAAGCCTTAAGAGTGTCCAAAATGAAAGAGTGGATACGTTTAAGAACTAAATGATCATTAAAAAACTTTCGGGAATTAACTGTGATGTTTCTACAAAATTCATCGTTATTTTTCGCCCATATTATTTTCTCTGGGAGGTCTGTCAAGTTTTGGTGGATTGGGATGTAGTGTACGAAAGGTTTCATTTGGTCGTAGAACCATTGTTTTTTAGGTGTTTCTTGTTTGAACAAAACTGACCCAGAAAACAAGATGAACGGTAACCTAAGCCAAGCGCATCCATTACCTAAAAGAATTTTAAAATCAAAAAAAAATAAATTTAAATAAAATTAAAAATATTTAAAATCAAAAAATCTAAAAATAAAAATAAAATAAAAATAAAATTAATAAAAATAATGTAAATGAAATTAATAAATTATAATATAAAATTTTTATTCAAAAAAAAAAAAAAAAAAGCAAAAAAATAAAAATAAAATAAAATATTTCACCATCTACATTAATTAAATATTTATATAATAACAACTGTTCATGTGAGACATGATTTCCTTTTCCAAAATAATTGATAATTTTTTGAGGTTCATTTCCAGATAATTGGACATATTGAGAGATTCGAGCATCGAGTAAGTTAGGATGGGTGAGTGAAACATTTACGAGGTTGTACCTTTCGTTTGTCCTCAATATTTCATCTATGCTCATTTCTGGATTCACTAAATCTCCTGTGGATGATCCTCTCCAAAATCCTATTTCTGTAAAAAACTATTTTAAAATGAAAAAAAATAAAATTGACAAATTAAAAACAAAAAAATAAGAAAAAATAAAAAAATAAATAAAATTAAAAATAAAAAAAATAAAAAATAAAAAATAAAAATCAAAAATCAAAAATCAAAAAAAACAATTTTAAAATAAAAAATAAAATTGACAAATTAAAAAAATATAAAAATAAATAATGAAATAATAAAATAATAACCAAAAAAATAAAAAATGATAAAAAAAGCAAAACGAATAAATAATTTAAAAATAAAATAAAAATATAATAATGTTAAAAATAAAAAAATAAATAATGAAATAATAAAAATAAAATTAAAACAAAATATGTTAACAAAAATTTTTGAATCTAAACCTTTTTTATCACTCCATTTATTGAAATGTTTGATTTTGTAATCATAACTCAATATTTGTAAATTGACTTTCTTTTCTTCCAACATATAAAAGTCAGGAAAAGAAATGCCAGGTTTTTCGTCACTCACAGTCATGCAAAACATGTCGAAATTTTTCAGTTTGTCTGCCCAATCATCCAAAATTTTTGAATCCACTTTGTTTTTCACTACATCAAAACTTCCCCTATCTAATTTTACACATTGATCATGAAATGTGAAAATCTTTAGAGAAAGAAAATTTTTTTTATTAGCTTTTAATTTGAGTTTTTTTTTTGAAGAAAATTTTATATTTTTAGTTTTAAAATTTTTTTATTCTAAATTTTGAATTTAGAAAACTTTTTTTAAAAAATTTTTGTTTTTTAATATTGTTTCAATAAAGTTGTTTATCAATAAGATATTTTTTGTTAATATTTAATTTGATTTTTATTATTAAATTAAATTAAAATATCTTTAAAAATATTTAATGAACAAGATGCTGATTATGAATACATTTTCTAATGTTTTGGTTTTAAATTATTATTTTATTTGATTTTGCTTATAATATTTGATAATGTCTTTATATATGTCTTTATCATTTTTACCATATCCACATTGGGCAGATTATTCTTGGATAATATATCCATAAACGTGTCATCCATGATCTTCAAAGTATCATGATTGACATAATCACAATTTTGGCGATAATAACGGTTATTTATGATTTGGAATCTACATAGGAGATATGTAGACAACATCTTTTCAGGGAATCTTCCTATTATATCGAATTGTTGTTGTATATGGCTCATATCCTTCTCATTTATTTGATAATCTCCATCCACATTAAAAGTAAAATAGATATTTACAAATATGATAATCACAATCAAAACAAATAAGATGTTCAATCCATTCATTTTTTTTTAATATTTATATTTAAAATGGATTAGCTGAAAAATAATAAATTTATAAAAAACTTTTGAAAAAAAAACACATTTTTTATTACAATAAATAAAAATCTCATTTAATCTCAAATTTGAATTAAAATAACTTGTGAAAAGAAAAATAATCGTGCCAAACGTCTTTGAAAGAGGAGTGGAGAGGGTAAGAAGAAGATCTCTTCAAAGAAACAAATTTTCGAGAATATTTTTTAAGAGAAAAAATGATGTGATGATGAATCTTCTCCAAAGTGAGATGTTCATTGAAAAACTTTTGAGAATTCAAAGAAATGTTTCTGACAGCATCGTCGTTTCGTCGAGCCCAATGAATTTTATCAACCAAATCACTTAGATCTTCTTTGATGGGGATGTAATGTACAAAAGGTTTGATGTACTCATAGAACCACTGCACTTTGTCTGTTTCTTGTTTGAACAAAACGGATCCAGAGAATAAAATGAAGGGCAATCTAAGCCAAGCGCAACTGTTTCCGTCTATGTTCAACAAATACTTAAACTCCATATGATCTTTATAGTTTACATGTCCAGAATGACCGAAATATTCTTTTACTTTTTCAATGTATTTCTCATCAATTTGTACGTAGTTTGTTATACTTGCGTTTAAGAGACGTGGGTGTTGTTCTGATAGAGAAACTAGTTTGAATCTCATTCCTTTCTCTATTATCTCCTCCTTTTTCATTTCTTTGTCTATCACTATACCTGTGGATGCTCCACGCCAATACCCCACCTCTGCTTTGTCTTCCCATTTGAATGTTTCTTTCTCTTTTTCTAATTTGTCGAATATATTCACGTGGTTCTCTTTATCTAACATATATACATCAGGAAATAAAATTCCCTAAGAATGTTAATTTCAATCAATTTATTTTTTTTTTTGATTTAAAAATCTCTGATAATTTATTTTTATTATTTATAAATTTTAATTTTATAGATCCTTTTCCATTTAAAATTTATAATCTTTAAAAAGAATCTTTCCAAAATTTCTTTCAAATTTACAAATTTTATGAGTTAATCTTTAACTTGTATATCTAGGTTGATTAATATTTATTTTTCTGAAATATAAGAATGCAAGATATGATATGGCTTATGATAAGATTACCTTTTGCGATTTCGATTGAGTAAAAGTGAAAATAGGAAAATTATTCAAAAAGTGAAGATACTGCTGATATTTTTTTTCTTCGATATTTATATCTCTGAATAATCCCCTCAGTTCCTCCTCTGTTACATTGATTTTATTATCATGAAATGTCAATATGAAATCGATATTGGTTAATCTATCTTGCATGGTGTTCTTCAGTATATTTTTCAACGTATCAGTCACTATTTTGATTCTGTATTCATCTTTGGGAGGATGTTGACAATCCTCTCTGTATAACATATTGCCCATTATCTGAAATCTGCACAGCATGAACCTTAATTTCAGATGATTGGGCATTTCCTCATAGATTTTCATATCCTCCTCGAATTCTGTCAGATCTTTATCCATCAATAGATAGATTGTAATCATCAATAAGAATACAAATGCTATTGAGACATTCTTTAATTTCATATCAACCAAATTTTTTTTTTTTTTTATAATTCCTTCTCAAATTGAATTTTGTTTTCATTTCACTCTTTCTGTCTTGTAAATCTTTGAAAAAAGATGGTTGATCCCAATCAAATTAATTTAGTTTTTCTCAAAATTTTATTTTTGATGATCAACTCGGAGTAAATCAAATTATATAAATTTTAATCCAAAAACAGAGCAAATTAATTAAAAGAAATCCACTTTTTACTCAAAGATCATGAATTCTTTGGAAAGGTTACTAATGTGAAAATTGTTCAAAATTATCTTTCTTTAAATATTGTGATTTAAAGCTTAGTTACAATTGAACAAAACTTAAAAAAAAACTCTCAAACAGAAACTTTTACTTAATGGATTCATTAAATTATTGGTTAGAGTACAATTTTCTGAAAAAAAAAAAATGATTTTAAAAATTTAAAGAATTTTTGTAAATTTAAAATTTTATTAATATAAATATCCTTGTTAATTTTTCCTTGCATAAATAATTTACTTTTATTGAACAAAATTAGTTCATTGAAACAATAATTTTTAATTTATACAAGATTGAATTTGGAATAGGAAGGAATTACCTGAAAAAAAAATAATAAAAAAAAAATTTAAAGGTATATAAGATGGAAAATAAGGGATTGGTTTCATTAATATTGTTAATTATTGGATCTTTCTTGATGATATTTGGATTAGGATTATTTTTGGGATATTATATCGAAATATCAGGTAAAAAGAAGAAAGCTGCCTTGTTTATAAATTTCTTAAAAAAATAGAAATTTCTGATCCTAACTATTTCCTTTTTTTTTTGAATAAATAGAACCTATATTCACAGCAAAGAGTAAAAAAAAAAAATTTTCATTTTCGAGATTTTTTAAAAAGGATATATTCGAAAAAAAATTTTTAAAAAAACGAGAATTTAAATGATATATTTGATCATTGAAAAGATAATAATGAATGAGGAATTTATAAGATATCCATTCATAATCGAATTATATCGACAAAAGTTAAAATCTGGTAAAATATATACTAACAACTATTAATATTTTTTTTTCCTATTTAGCATTCTACAAGAAAGCAAACTGTACAGTATTAGATCAAAAACTATATCAAAAAGGAAGCAGTTTTGCGGTTGAATCTCTCGTGATATACAACAATACAAACACAAATAAGACAGTGGAGGCCAAAGTGTGGAACAATTGGATAAAAAAGCCCACCTCTGCAAGATACATCGATTCTGATGCCCTCTCTAAATTTCAAACCACCTATAAAGTGAATTATACCTCTCCATGTTTCTTCGATCCTCTAAATTCATACAATGTGGTAAAATCTCAAATTCATTTATTCAAAAATAAAAATATAAAGGAAAAAATACTTAATAACAATTTTTTTTATTTTTTTTATTTTTTATTTTTTATTTTTTATAAATTTTAATAAATTAATATTTGAAAAATGAAAAAAAATTAATAAATCAGGTTTTTGGATTTGATAGTCACAGCAATGCAATTGTCGCAGAGATTTTCGGAGGTTCTTTAATGTGTAAGTTCAAAATTGATTGATTCTTAATAAATTTATTTTTAATCAATCAATTTTATTTAGTTCTTTCTACTATTTTGATCACAGTAGCAGCCATAGTTTACTTCAACAAAGAATGAAATATATTAATTTATTGTAGAATAGTTTTATTAAATTGAAAAGTTTTTAATGGAAAATAATTTTGGAAAATATTTTTTAAAAAAATAAATTGGAAAAATACGAAAAAAATTTTTCTTTTAATTTCTTTTTTTTTTTTGAACACTCTTTCCTTTATTTATTTTTGTTGAGGGGTGTTTTCTTGTTGGATTTTTTCCCAGCTCTTCAAGTTTTCTTCCAAGTGTGAAAGTGACTCTTGAAAACACACTCCAAACTTCTTCTGGGCCACTTGGTAAAGTGGTAAAACCACAAACTTGATGAATCCGATCTGACTTTTAGCTTTTTCAGTTGTGTCTCTGTCCATCATTGGGCTCACCTTTTTTTTTTTAAAAAAAATTTAAACAAAAAATAATTTTTAAAAAATATTCGAACAAAAAAATAAAAATATTCATAAATAAAAATAAAAAATAAATATAAAATATTCTAAAAAAGTAGAAAATTTTTGTATTAACAGTTAAATTAAGTTTCTTTTCTTGATCTCCTTGTGAAAAAAATTCTTCGAGTACTCTGTCTGCCCAAGGACTACACAATGTCCAAGCTATTATTTTTTTTAAAAAAAGGGGTTATTAAAAAAATAAAAACAGGCATTAACAAATGAAGTTTACGTTTAGCAGGATTGGAAATATCAGAGACTTTTATCAACATTTTTAAAACCAAAGCAAGATCGTTCGGTTCCTCAAAATTAAAATCTTAAAAAAAATAAAAAAAATTTAATGAAAAAATAGTGAAATATATTATAAAAAAAATAAAAAAATTTATGAAAAAATTAAATTGATATTTTTTTTTAAAACCTTTTTCACTGTTTACAAAGCCTTGTAATTTAGAAGTGATTTTAAAGTGTTTAGAAAAGTCGGTGGAGAGAATGGTGCTGACGAAGATGTTCTTGAATATTTTGAAGTTGTCTTTGGAGAGTTTGCTTAAAATGTTACTCTTTTTAATGAGGTCGAACCCCGTTGAGCTGTGATGTTGTTCCAAAACAGACTATAAAAAAATATATAAAAACAAGAATTAAAAAAATTAAAAATAAAAAAAAAAAAAATAAAAATAAAAATAAAAAAAAAAATAAAAATAAAAATAAAAATAAAAATAAAAATATAAAAATAAAAAATAAAAAAATAAAAATAAAATTTTTTACTTTGTCATTATATCGAATAGCTAACTCACTTTCAGTGTTCACTAAAAATCCATTATTGACACCAGGATGCTCTACGTCGTGACAGATGGCAGCAAGGAGAAGACTGAGTTTGTGAATAGGTTTAAAGGAGTTAAAGGGTTCCTTAGTCAAGAAATGGTTAACTGTTTGTAATACATCTGCTGCATGCAAGTTATTGTGATATGAATTTGCTTTGTTGTACTAAAAAGAAATTTTTTTAAAAAAAATAAAATAAATTTATTGGAAATAATATTTGAACACATTCTTCTGAATTAATCGAAAATATTTCTTACTTTATCCTCTATTGATTTTCGTTCAAAAAAAAAAATGTTTTGATGAAAATTAAAATGAAAATGTTTTTATAAATATAAAATAAAATGAAAATAAAAGGTTTTAATTAAAATATTTTAACATGAAATTGAAATATTAACATAAAATTGAAATATTTTAACATAAAATTCAAAAATTTTCAATATTAAATATATTGATAAAAATTAAAAATAAATATGTTTTAATTAAAATATTTTAACAATAAATTGAAATATTTCAAAAAAAAAAAATGTTTTTGATAAAAATTCAAAAATTTTGTTTTTTGTTTACCTAACTTTCCGACCAAAACCAAAAAATCTTTTTTATCGATGGAAAAAAGCTCAAAAAAATCGTTTTTAAGAAACAAAGCAACAGAAATGACAGTGAGGATCCCATGATTTCCCTTCAAAGAGTTGTATACGTCAAAGATGTTAAAGTTCCACTCCAACAAGTTGGGAAACACTTTCTCTTGCATGAATTCGCTGAATGGAAAGTCTGTTTGGGAGGTTGATATTAAGTTTGCTATCTTTATTGCGTTTGGTATCACTGCCACTAGTTGGGTCAAAGATTTTCCTTCTTGAAAAAATAGTAATAAAGATTTAATTAAAAAAAAAAAAATTAACGAAAGACTTTTTAAAGATAAATCAAATAAAGATAAATAATTAATAAATTTAAAAAGTTGTTATCAAAAAAAAATTAATAATCAAAAATAACAATCAAAAATTTTTAAAAAAAAAATTAAAAAAAAAGAATGAAAAACATCAAAATGAAAAAAATAATTTTGTGAATAAAAAATAAAAAATTCTAAAAATAAAAAAAAAAATTAAATATTACAATAAATAAAAAAAATAATTAAACAAAAATAAAAAAAAATTATTAAACAAAAAAAAATAAAAAAAAACTGATAAAAAAAGGAATTGTACTAGATAAGTTATCGAGGTTGATAACTTTTGCAAAATTTGGTTTCAAGGTGGTGTTGTTGGACCTCTCGTCAAATGCGAAGGAGTAGACGAAGTCCTGAACTTCTTTTGACTCTTCTTGCGAGGATTTCATCATGGAGTTGAGCTCCTCGAAGTATAGGGAAGGGGTTGTAGAAAGTTTACTTATTAGGTACTAAAAAAAAATAATTTTAAAAAAAAAATAAAAAATAATAAAAACATTTTAATCTCATAAAAAAAATAAAAAAAATTTAATCTCATCAAAAAATTTTAAAAAATAAATTGAAAATTAAAATGTTATATAAAAAAAATTATTTTTTTACTTCGATATCCTTTCTTGAAACTCCTTTTGCTTCTTTCAGGGAGTTGAGAGTTTTGACCACTCTAGAGATAGGGAATTTTTCTTCTTCCACCAACAAAACTGATTTGAGATCCTTTGGATAAGAAAAAAAAAAATTAATTAGTAAAATAAATCAACGAATAACAAGTGCAAAAAAAGATTTAAAAAATCAACTAACTTGTAAATAAAAATAAAAATAAAAATAGGAAGAAAAATAAATTTAAATTATGTCACAAAATAAATTCTAACAAATATGTTAATGGTTTAAAAAAATCAATAAAAATTACTAAAAAATAAAAATTAAAAAATAATTAGAAAAGAAACAAAAAATTAAAGCAAAAAAAAAAATCTATATACTTCAATCCAAGACAACTTGGTTCTAACAGAAGAAGTGGAGTATCTCAATACTTGATTATCAGTGATAAAGTCAAAAGATAAGCTGTTGGGAACGCTGGTGACTTTGGCTTTCTCCAAAATGTGTTGGCATTCGATCTTATTCTCCTTGTTCTTGAAGGCGATGACGACAAACTTGTTGAAAATGAAGATTTGGTTCTGTTGGATTCTTCTTGGTGCGTATACGTCCGTGTTTATTCTTTCTAATGTTCCTGAACGAATTAAGAAGAGTGGTCTTTGAACATATTGCTAAATTTGTTCAAAAAAAATAATAAAATTTTATTTCAAACATTAAACATAAATAATATTCAAAATTTTAGATTTAAAATCAATAAATAATATTTTTAAAAAATGAGTTATTTTTTTTTAAACCAATGGAATGTTTGCAGAGTAGATGACTATTGATGCTTCAATGAGTTGGTTTAACTCTTCATTAGAATCTTGGATCTAAATAAAAAAATAAAAAAAAAAATGAAAATAGTAAAAATAAAGATAATTTATTATATAAATGATTTTTAAATAAAATTATTAAATTGAATTATTAAATTGAATTTCATTTATTTTTTACCAATGATAATAATGAATGTATTTCTTTTGATTTATTTCTTATTTCTTCTGTATAGTTTGTATTATCATGGATGTTCGAACAGATGATGCTGATCTGATTGACCCTCTCGAAGAAATCGGAAATCCTTGTCATCTGTATGGAGCCCTGAAGATACTTTGACTTGAATTCCTTTTGTGTATCTTGTGAGCAATAAAATTTAGAAAATGTTGTATTGAATTTAGTATGTAATTCTTGTGCTTCTTGTATCAATTTGATCAGATCTGAGATTTTTGGGCTTTTATCTCCTAATTTTTAAAAAGATTAATTTTATTCTCAAATAAATAAGAAAAAAAATGAAATATATTTGAATGTATTTGAAATTATTCTAATTATTGGATTATGCATAATTTGTGAATGATCTTTGTCATTTCAAATTTGGTTCAAATTATTTTTTTATTTGTTAGTTTTGGTGAAATAATCAATAAAAAAAATTATAATCCCATAAATAAAAAATTTTTTTGTGATTGTATGAATGTTAACTGACAATTCAATTTTAATTCAATTAATTTATTTGTTAGAAAGGTGGTTATTTTTTAAAAATTAAAAATTAGATTGAACTCAATCAAATAACCACATTGTGCATTTTAAATTGTTTTTATCTACATTTTTTACCATTCGAAATAAACTTTTTTGTATTATCAGATAATTCGGTAATGAGTGAAATTAATTCATTATACAAGACTTCCGTTTCTTTCTCGAAAGATTGTTTGAATGATTGGAATTGTTCCTTTCAAATTTTATTTGTTTGAATTTATTGTGTTTTTGACAAAAAAAGAAAGGGATACCAAAATCAGTCCAAATGAAGTGCTATATCTATTTTCAGTTTTCAAATATAAATTCCATTCTTTAAAAGAAATCAAATCCATCAAGTAGAACTAAATAATTTATTTCTTTATTTTATTTTTATTTTTTTATAAGTTTTGAGTGCAAATATATTCGATAAAACATCAAAAAAATATGTGCAATATTTGAAATAGAAAAATAGATGAAGTTAAAAGGTTTTATATAGAATTATTTAATGCTTTATTTTAAAGCAAATATATGAATAATGACTAATGCGTTCTCTTTTGACTTGATTTTTTTGAATTGTCTTAATCATCATCGTGATCATCTTGCATTTTTTTGTTGGGTTTGACAACAAAATCATTTTCGATAAGGTTCATTTTGAGCAACATGTCCTTCATATTTTGTTGAAAATTATTACCAGTGGAAAGAGATTGAGCAAAAGTGGCAGTTCTTTGATCGACTTGCTTAGCATAAAGAACCTTGTTTTGAGAATCAATTCTGGCTTGGATGATATCAGAGACAATCATATCAGCAAGCTCCTTCTCAAGTTTCTCAGGAGTGGTGTTGAAGTTCTCAGACATCAAGTTGAGATCAACAGAGGAGTAAGGGCTGAAGTATTGGATGATCGCCTTTGCTCTGATCTTCTCATAAAGCTTAGGAACATGGGAATTCAAATGAAGATCAACCTCGAAATCACCTCTTATCTTTTCCAAAGTAGCAAGACTGGTAGAATATTTAGAATTGTAAAAATCTGAAATGACTTGTTGCATTTGAGGAACGAGATCAAGATAATACTTGAAATCGATATTCTCAAGAATGTTGGTACGTAATTCATCACGGCCAAATTCTGCAAGACCACACAAACATGCAAACAAACCAATATCTCTTTCAGAAATGACATGTGAGAAATTTCCAGATAATTCTTTGCTTACGTTGAGAAATTTACGTGCTGCATCTTTATACTTTTTATTTTCGAGATTTGCAAGACCCGCACATACATTCAACTTTCCTCTTGTTGCTGGATCGATATCTCCTGGATTTTGTTCTGCTTTACCCACATAATTGAGCACATGAGCAAAATTATTCATTTCGATATTAACTTTGATTACATTCAGACACATTTCAATGACATGTTGTGGTGTTGTGCAATAATCTCTTGTTCTAACATAGCATTTGAGTGCAGAATTCAATTCACCTCTATCATAATAATGTTCTCCCATTTTGTTATGTGAATCCTAAATATAGTTGGATAAAGAATTAATTTAAAAGAAAATATCTGAAAAAATTCAAATATATGTTCCAAAAAAAAATATTTAATGAGTTAATAATTATAAATTGTTATTTTTGGATTTGTTGATTCATAATATCCAAAATCATAAGAAAATTTTCAAATTAAATTTTTTTTCTTCTTATACACTCCATATTAAAAATATATATTCATAAAAAAAAATTTCTTTTCTGATTGTTTATTTACCCTAATTTCTTTTGAATCTAAACTTTGTTTTGCATTGTTCAATTTAGTATCAAGAAATTCAGCATCCATTGAAATTTTTTTATCAGTTTTGAGAACCCATTCATCATCTTGTTTATATTCTGGCCCTAATGTTTCTCCAACTTTTTTGCAAATTTCTTTATAAAGCTTTGTATTTGTGGTTGTTTTGAGTTCATTGAGAAGCAATTTATATGCTCTTTCTCCAAATCCCTCTGCATGTTCAGCAACAAAAATTAAACGACCAATTTTTGTATGTCCTGTATACATTGAAATATATCCTTCAAGATCAAAATCTGGAATTATGATCTTTTTGATTTCTTTCTTTTCATCTTTATTATCACTCATTTTTTTCTCTTACTTGTTTCAATTAAAGAATATAAGAGCTTTATAAAGAAATATTTTTAAAAATTTTTTTTTTATATTTTTTTATTATTTTTTTAATTTTTTTTGAAGTGCAAAATTAAAAAAATGAGTTTTTGAAATAAGTTTTTCTTTTTGAATCAAAATGCAAAATTGTTTTTAAACATTCCCTTTCAATATCTATACAAATTCTTTGTATTTTTTTTTTTTTGAATATAATAATATCAAAAGATGAATATATTTTCTTATAAATTGAATTCTTTCAAATATAAAGCAATTATTTTCATCAAATACATTTAAGGAGGAGCTTTTTCAATTCCCATTAGTTGAATATAAAGTCAAAATTCACAGTAATTATAAAAAAAAAATTGAAATTACTTTATAAAGGAAATGATTCATCAATCTAAAGGAACAACACTTCCAGTTACCAAAGAAACATTCAATGGAACATTTAGTAGATCTAATTATGAGAAAATTGGAAAAGGTAAGAAGCAAATAAAGAAAATAATACAAAGAAAGTTGTAATTAGGGATCATTTTACAATATATGTATATTTAATACATGTTTACTCTTTATTTCGACAATATCATTAGGATTCACAATTGAAGGAAAGATTATTGAATTAAGAAATCATACTATCCAAGAGAATGTGAATGGAAACACTAAATATCGTAAAAAATAAATATATCTTTAAAATTAAGAACCTAAATTCATTCTTTGGTAAGATCGTTTTTTGGCGGTTGTAATTGACGTGGATACTGTAAATTTTTTTTTTACCTTTTTAAAATAAAGTAATATCAGATTTGTAGGCAAAAAACAGAGTTTATAACGAAAAGGGAGAAGAAATAGGTTCAAAACAAATCCATTTTATTTGTCATTTATTTTAAAATTTTTTGATTTTAGAAAGTGATCAAAAAAGAACAGTAATGAAACAAAAGGGATTTTTGTCTGTTGAAAAAGTAAACCAAATTTTTTTTTTAAAAAATAAATTAGATTTTTATTTCTTTATAACTAGGTTGTTGAGGAAGATCCTGCTTTCATCACTAATACAAAATTGCTCGAGAGATTAGGAGGTTCTTCTCTTCCAAAGGGTCTTAACGTAGAGGGTTCCAAAAAAGTAATTTATTGTATCTAATTTTTTTTTATTTTTTTTTTAAAATTTTTTTAATTGAAAATAGCTTGCCCCACAAGTGAAAGATAGATTCGAATTTTGGGGAAATTCTGATCTTTTCTTTGTTGATCTTGAAGTAAACAGGGTTGTTCGTTTGAAAGTAGAAAAAAATAAAAAGAAATTTTTTTTTTATAGATTATTTAATTTCTTTTTAAATTATTTTAAGACAACATCAGGTATTATTGTTTTCTTTTCTTTAAAATTTTCTAAAAATTTTTTTAATCTTTTTTTTTTCTTTTCCTCATTAAAGATTCTCACTTTATCCACAGTATCATTTTGAAAGACAAAAAATCTTTTAGTGCATCCCAAAACTATGCGGGTGAAGAAGTTTTGGAGAAATTTCAAAACAACATTGGTAACAAAATAAATGGAATTCCTTTAATTTCCATTTTATGTGTTTACAATTTCTTTTATATTTCTAGTCTCTTCTAGAGTCAACACTTCTCATCATAAAGAAACAAAGGTGGAGAGTGGTGTCAACGATGATGAATGGGATGATTAAAAAATTAAGTATTATCTACCTTTTCTTTTTCTGTTTTGAATTTTAAAAGGAATTAAATAAATTCGTTAAAATAAATTATATATTTTTTTATTAAATTTTGAATTTCAAAACGATTAAAATATTATTTTAGATTTCAGATTCTCATCCATTTAAATTGGAAGGAATTATGACAGTTTAAATTATATTCCAATTTATCACAATAATTTCATTTATTTTTGTGAATAAATAAAGATACTGAAAATAAAAGTAATTGGATAATGATATAATTGAGGAAAAGGTCAAAAATTGTTTATTTTTTTTAATTATTGCAATAATATAACAAAGAAAAAAGAATTCAAAAAAAAAATATTTTCAGCATTATTTTATCAGCAAAATATATTTTTTTTTTTTGGAGATTTGAGATGGTGATCATTTATCATCCTTTACATCATTATTAACTTTTTTTTCTTCATTTTGAAGATTCATTAGCTTTTCATTGAGAGAATTTACGAGACTATTGGAGGGTGGAGGATTCATTTTAGTTTTTACTTCTTTGGCTATTTCTCCAAAATTTTCTATCGAATTGAATGGGGTGTTGGGATCTTCCGAATGAGTGGTCCCAGTATGATTTCTAAGTTCTATAATTCTTTTTTGTTTTTCTTCTCTTTCGTTATTGCTTTTTTCTATTGATGTATCTGACATTATTCTTGTATATTTATTTAATTTAGTTATTTATGGGATTTTGATGATAATGTTCCTTTCAAAAATGAAGTTTGTTATCTTTCTGATAATAATGCCTTTATAAATTTTTTTGATACTGATTTGAGAGATTGAAAAATATATATTTTATTACAAATTATATTTATGAAATATATTTTTATTTTTTATTTTTTATATTTTGTATGAAATAGAAATTGAAAACGATTTGTTGTTATTGAATGAATGTATGTATATGATGTTATCCTTATTTTGTGGATTGAATTATAAATTATTTTTGGAGTATATTCTTTTTTGTTTACCTTAATTTTTAAAAAGCAATTTTTTTTTATTTTCTTCGGATTTTTTTATTTATTTTCCTTTTTCGATTAGTGATCTTTGATTAGATGATGCGATCCTTACTTTGAATTTTTTCAAGCTATCAACTTCATTTCCAAAAAAAAAAAATGATTGAAACAGAGTTATTGAAAACAAGATTATATAATTAAAATAATAATCTTAATTATCTAATCAAATGAGAACAATTTTATTTTTGAATTGTTTAATTTTAAATTTAGCTGGATATATTGAAAAAAGAATTGAAATTTCGAAATTTTTGACAGATTATGTAGAAATGGGAGGGAGTATTATGATTTTAAGGGCTACTAACGAGGCACATGCAAATTACTGCCTATCTCATACAGTACCTCACGTAAAAAAAAAAAGCAAACAAATTTTTCTAAAAAATTGTTAATAAAGGCACTGTTTAGTAAAGAATGTATTGAAAAAAATGGAGAATTTGTTACTTGTAAGGTAACTAGTGAAAAATTCACAAATAAAAGAAAGGACAATCCTTTGTTCGATGGAATAGAATCTTTATCTCACGACTTTTGTGGTAATTATGATGTTATCGAAGATTCTTTTGTTATTGAAAGATGGGATTCTGGTATTCCAATGTTAGCCTCCCGAGATTATGTAAAATTATAATATTTTTTTTTTTATTTCTTTTTTAATATTTCATTTTTTATTAATTTTTTTTTTTTTTTTTTACAAATTCATCTATTTTAGGGAAGTGGGAGAGTTATTTCTGCTTCGTTTGGATGTACAATTCACGATGCAAATATTCCTATTGTTATTTGGAGATGCATCAAAATGATCACAACTCCTAGAGTTTGGAGTTTTGATACTCATTGCAAATTTTCATCCAAAATTAAAGCAGAAATCTCACTTTTTTTGAAGATTATTTCAAGATGGAACAAAAACCAGGCTAAGAACACAAGAATATTTAAACCTTTATTTTCTATCATTTGTAATTTTGTTGTCCATAGAAGATCTTCTTTTGATTAAAATTTGTTTTTGTTTTGTCAAAGTTCTTTTGAATCAAAAATAAATAAAAAAAATACATAAAAAAAAAAAAAATGAAAGATCCCATATTTGATTCAAATAAGGAGGGTGATGATAATCAATACCAGTATTTAATTCTGAAAACAATGGATGAAACAGTGATAGAACAACACCCAAAAATCAAACCTAAATTCAAAATCTTACATATTAGCAAATTCAAAGAAAATCTCCAATTTCTTCAAAAATTCAAGGCCATTTTAATATATGGGGGTATATTATAACAGAGAAATTTAAGAAATATCAAAGAAAAATTTATTTCACTGAAGAATATTTATAGATTTATTTTTTTATTTTAAAATCTAATGTATTTTCAGGCTATTCAATCGAAAATCGAGAAGAATTTTCTTTATTGTTGAGAGAATACATCAAAAATGGAGGTGGATGCATGGTGATAAGAGCCTCCAATGATTGTCAAGGGTAAATGCAAATAAAAGTTTTCAGATTTTAATTTTCTATGAAATTTTGACAGTCCATATTCATTGGATTGGACATTTCCACACGTAAAAATTTAAACTTTTAATTTTTTTCATACAAAATTGAAAAAGAAACAATTTCTTTGAATTTAATTTTATATCAAAAAAAAAAAGGCTTTATATAAAAATGAAGTGATTCAAAACAAAGGAGGATTTATAAGTTGTACATACTCTGATGAGAAATTCACCAACAAAGACAAAACAAACCCTCTCTTCAAGAATATTGACCAGTTTACAAACTCTTGCACTATTCATTTGGATTTGATGGAAGATTCCAAACTATTGGCAACTTGGGATTCTGGTGTTAAATTATTGGCTTATAGGGAATTTGTAAAAAAAATGAAAAATTTTTTTATATAAAAATTATTATTTTGATACAAACTGATAATTTTTAAATTTTTTTTATTTATTTAAAATTTTGATTAATTTTTTCATTTTATAAAGTCATGTTTTAAGAAAAATTTATCTTATTTTTTTTAGGGTGAAGGAAAAGTTATATCTGCTTCGTTTGGTTGTACTGTTCAAGATAAAAACATTCCCATTGTTATTTGGAGATGCATCAAAATGATAAATAACCCTGTAATTTGGAAGTTCGATACTCATTGCAAATTTTCCAAAAAAATCCAGAAAGAAATTGCCTTGTTTTTGTTGATAATATCAAGGTGGAATAAAAACCAGCCTAAAACATTGAGGATTTTTAAACCCTTATTTTGTTTGATCTGTAATTTTGTTTCTGTAAAAAGATCCAATTATTATTTTAATTAAAAAGGAATGTTTTTATTTTTTTTTTTTATTTAAAACACAATTTATCAAGAATTTTTTTAAATTTTAAACAAAATCAATATTGATGAAGAAAATCTTTGAGAGAAAAATTGATTTGGGAAGAAATTTCGTCGACGAAATATCTTTCAAGGTTACACTTGTATTTCAACTCATCAATGGACTTGGAAGGAAAGCAAGACAAATGTTTCTGTTCAACCAAATTATTGACCTGAGAAATGATAAGCGGAGAATTTTCATTTTTGAAGTAGGAGCATTCAGGATCACTGCTGGTAATAAAGAAAAAGATTTTCAAAAGACGAGTAAGAGTAAAAGGTTTGGGGTCATGTTTGTCTTTGCCCTTTTTCTTCGTGGCTCTTTTAATTTGGGCGTCAATGGTGAAATAGATTTTGTCAGTGACAGAAGGGTTGTTGTAGGCCAAAAAAGATGCGATGAGGAGGTACAAAGAAAACTTGGGAAACTCCAATTTCTTTTTTTGAGTAATTTCGTTGTGCCTCACTTTTTTTTTCGAAGAAAAATACATTCTGGAGAAAATTTCGTTCAAAATTTTTTTTTTGTCCTTATGGTTAACTGACTGATTTTTGATGTATTGTCTCACGACACATTTAATCTCATTTAAATCTGTTGTAATATGAGAAACGTTCACGTAAAGATTCTCCACTAATTTTTGATACGTCTCCCTTTGTTTTTCTCTCTGCAGCCTTTTCTTGGACACTATTATCTTCACTGTTTCTTCTTTTGTGTAGTTTGGAAAGTTGATGAGGATTGGTGGGTTTGTTCCTATTTTGTAGTTTGACCAATTGTTTTTGGAAATGAAAATGACTGTGATATTCTTTCCTGTCTGTAAAGAAAAAATTTAAATCAAAAAATTTCTTTAAAAAAATAAAAACATTTATTTTTTAATTTATTTAACAGAATATATCATAAAATAAAAAATAATTTTAATTTTTAAAAACTTCTAAATTAAATGAAATAGGAAATCTGAAAAATAAAAATGTTTCAAAAGATAATTTTTCTTTTTTAAAAAATGTTTGAAAAGATAATTTTTCTTTTTTAAATAAAATAAAAATAAATTGATTTTAATAAAAATAAATATAATAATAAAAAAAATGAATAAAACTAAGGATTCTACTTATTCTACTCATATTTAATAATTTTAAAATTTCTTCTTTTTTTTTACCATTTCATCCACTTTAGTCAAAATTGGAAGATAACTTTTGCCACCTCTCCATTTTTCGATGTTATCAAAGATGAGATACAATGTTTCCTCATCTTCTTGCTCATACTCATCTCTCAGCCAATCAAAAAGATCAAAGATGTCCATCTTGTATTTCTTGGTGTTTTTATCATCGATGAGCTGATCTTTGATGGAGATGAAGCTATTCTCGATCTTATCTAGATATTCCATGCAATTTATATACACGTGCTTCAGTTTCTTCATCTTCATCAATTCTAAGATGAATGTCGTTTTTCCTGTTGATGATCTTCCATACAGATATAGATGTGGAACTGGATCTTCTTTCTTGTTATATTTTTTGAAGTGAATATTTTAAAAATAAAATTTTTTTTCAGTTATAATTTTTGATTTACTTCTCCTATCAATCTTTCTATCAATTTCAATTGATTATTTCTCATTTCAAAAATAAAATCTGAGATCTTTTCTTCATAAAAAATCTCTTTCATTTTTTTATTATTTATTCATTTTTCCCCGCCATTTCTTTTTTTTTGTTTTATTAAAAATTTTGTGTTTCTTAAAATTTCTTCATTAACAAAACAAACTTTCAAAATAAAGTTTTTTTCTTAAAAATTCTTCCCCTAATTATGAGATTAATCCCTTACAAAGATTATTATCCAAAGAAAATCAAATTAAGTGATGTATATATTGAAAAAAATCGAACTTTTATTTAATTGAGACAATTCAAAAACTGACAAATTGATTTAAAATTCAATTTTTTGAAATTGAATTTTAAAAAAAAAAAAAAAATAAAAAATAAATAGTTAACTGACTCAAACTTTTTCTGAGTCCGTATAAAAGATTTATGGATTCATTTATTGTGATATTTCAAAAATAAAATAAAAAATTCTTTAATTATTCACATGTATCTGCATGATTCATCGGAAAGCACAAGTTCAGGGATCACTAGCACTCGATCAAACTCGATCAGCAGAAGAAGGAAGTTTTTGAATGTTGGTGTTTTAGGAGATAAGGAGACAGGGAAAACTAATTTCATTCAAAATTATGTAATGATGGATGAGAAAACAAAAATAGAAGAAGAAAGTTTTGATAAAATTACAGGGTAAAAGATGAATTCTTAAACTCTAATAAATTTAATTTTTTTATTAAAGGGTACATTTTGTTTGTTGCAAGAAGAAAATGATGGATAAGGAGATCAAATTGACAATATGGGATAATGTGGGAAGAGATAAAAGTATTGTGGATAGATATTCTGAAGGTATTATTTGTTAATTGAGCATATAATTCCTTTCATTTCATAATACTCTTCAATATCACCTATATTTGGAACCTGCTTACCTATTTTTTATAAATTAGAATCTATTTTTGGTATGGATGGTGTGATGGTACTGTATGATGTATCCATCCCCTCCACTTTCATCAGCGCCATCAAATGGCTCGAAGTTATTTACTTCATGTCTTTGATATCAGATGATTATAAAACTAATGCAATCTTAGTGGGATTGAGAGCAGATCAAAACAGGGTAACAAACAAAATATTTCCATTTTTTATTATTAATTTATTTTTAAAAAATGAAAAGGATGTTGAACAAGATGAAGCAATACAATTATCAATCAAATATAAAAGTAAGATTTTCTATTTAATATCAAAATATCAGGTTATATTTTGATATGATCAATCAAATTGATTATTTATCAACAATCATTTCCACTAATCTTTATTTTGGTTCATTAATCTGATCATTTTACTAACAAATTAAAATATTAACGATAATTAGTACCATACATTGAAATATACGATAAAACAACACTTCATTTCAGTTTTGAAATATTGGTGAGGGAGATATGGTCGAATATGGGAGATGAAATAGCAGGAGATTACGAAATAGTTTTGCCAAAACCAAAAAAATCATCAACATCAAATCTACAAAGAGAAAGTATGGAAAATTTGAGTAATGAAGTACCATCATCACCATCCAAATCGAAAGATAAGATAAATTACTTTGATCTTGTGACAAATGGGAATTTGATAGAATTCAAATCACTATTGGAGAATAAGAAAGTGAAGATAAATCTCAAAGATAAACACTATGAAGGATTCATGCATTATTGTACGAAATCATTACCGAACCAAGGGATCACAGAGATGTTCAAGTATCTTTTGAAGAATGAGATCAACGTGAATCTATCAAACAAACAAGGAACAACGCCTCTACACATAGCATCCGAAATAGGAAACGAACAAGCAGTAACATTGTTGATAGAACATGGTGCATCTCCCTCCACAAAGGACAAAAAAGGAAACAGTCCAATTCATATGGCTTCTCTCAAAGGAAACTTGGAGATAGTCAAACATCTATTACCACTAAGTCAAATGGGAGCTGTAAACGAAGAAGGAGAGTCTCCTCTATTCTTGGCCATCAAAGGAGGACACACTCAAGTGGTCACTTACTTACTTTCCAACGGAGTTTTTATTACACCCGAAAAAAAAAACAGTAATTCTCCTTTGCATTATTCTTCAAAGCTTGGTCACTTGGAAATAGTCAAAGTCATCCTTTCTTATCACCGTAATATCATTAACTTGTTGAACAAGCAATCTGTAACTGCCTGTTACATTGCGATTGAGGAAGGGAATATCAATATTGCCAATTACTTGATTGAGATGGGTGCTGATGTGAGGTGTGGTATCGTCCATTCCAGCTTCAAGAAAAATTTTATGCAAGAAACTTTTGTACCATCCCAACTGAATCATTGCAAACTCAACAATATTTTTTCTTTGGATCTTTCAAAGTAATTTTTCTTAAAATTTTTCTTCTTCTCTTAATTATTTTTACTCATTATTTTTTCTTCTTTAGATGTTTCTTGGAAAATTTTCCCAGACCCATACTTGATTTGATTAGACTAGAAATACTTAACTTATCTTCAAATTCTATAAGTACCATTCCCAAAGAAATAAAAAACATGGAGAATTTATTAGAACTCAACTTGGCCAATAACTCTATCCACACCTTGCCCAACGAGATTAAAGAACTTAAAAACTTGAATGTGCTGGATCTTAGATTGAATGATATGATTGCACAGGATTTATCTACCATCATATTGAATAATATCCAATCAATGAATAATAATTTTGACCCAAACTTGCAGATGTTGACTTTGTCTGAGCTTGGTCTTACCAGTGTTTCTCTTGAAATACAAATATTAACACACGTAACACAATTAAGTTTAAATGGGAATAAACTTACTATGATCCCTGAAGAGGTAATAAAATCACTATAATTTTGTTCATTTATTTATTTTTTGTTCATTTTTTAAAATAAGATCGTTTCTCTTAAAAACTTGAAATCATTGTGGTTACAAGACAATTTCATCACAGATGTTGGGTGTGTTTACAAATTAGAAAATTTGGAGTTTCTAAAACTAACCAACAATCAAATATCTACACTTCCTAAAGAATTCAGCCAACTGAATCAACTCCGCGAAGTATGGCTTGAAGGAAATTATTTGATTGAATTCCAAAAGTGTTTCGAAAAAATGAAATCAATAGAAAGATTATGGCTCGACCGAAACAAACTCTCCTCTTTCAAAGTAGAGAACATACCAACTTTGAAAAGACTTTCACTCAAAGACAACAAGTTTTTAACTTTCCCCGAGGAAATACTCAACCTAACAAACTTGGAGAGACTTTGGATGGATAACAATAAAATTTCTCTTCTTCCAAAGTCAATTTCGAAGCTGACCAATCTCGTTTCTTTATCTTTATCTCACAACAAAATCGGAGAGATTCCTTTGGAAATCTCCTTCCTAAAAGTTTTGTCGGAATTGAATATGGAATACAATAACCTTGTGAGCATTCATCCCAAATTAGGAGAACTCACTTCTTTACAAAAACTAAATTTCAGGCATAATAACATTCAATTCATACCCGCCACTCTCGGAAACTTGGTTAAACTAAAACTCTTTGATTTAAGTGGGAACAACGATTTAAGATCTCCTTCTCCTGAAACTGTCAAGTTAGGTACTCAATATGTCATTGGATATTTGAGGGATTTACTAAAAGATTGTGCTCCTTGTTATAGAATAAAACTCATGATTGTTGGGCAAGAATGTGTCGGAAAATCTTGTAAACAAACAATTTTTCATAAATTTTTAAAATTTTTTATCATTTTTTTCTTTAATAGTGTTAGTAAAGTTGTTGAAAGAAAAAACAAAAAAGCTCAACAAAAAGTATATCAATTCTCCTTCTATTTCAACTGACGGAATCGACATTTCCACTTTCAAAAAAAAAATAAAGAATGAAGAGGGAAATACTGTGAAAATGCAATACTCTGTTTGGGATTTTGCAGGGCAAGAAGGTAATCACTTTCATTTTAACTTAAATTTCAAATAATAATAAAAAAAAGTTTATTACACCACACACAGCTTCTTTCTGAGCCAGAGGGCAATCTATTTCATTATTTGGAACATGAATGATAATTCTATTGAAAGAGTTGATTATTGGTAAAATACTTTAAAATTTAATTAAAATATTTTTCATTTATTTTTATTTTTTAATGACAAAAAGGCTTCAATCAATCAACTCAAGAGCTAAAAACGCACCAGTTTTACTATTGGCAAGCCACGCTGATTTGTACAATCAAGACAAAATCGACGATTATTGCAAACAAACAACAAACAAATACCAAAAGAAATACCCCAACATGAACATATATGAATGTATCGCATACAGTGCATATACAGGATTCAACATCAAAACGATAAAAGAAGCTTTAAAGAAGATCACCTCCCTTCAACCTTATTTGCAAAACTCCATTCCCGTTTCCTACCTCAACTTGGAGAAACTCTTGTTGAACGAAAAGACGAAGAGGAATCCTCCTGTAATAAGTTGGTCGGAGCTTCAAAACTTGAGTATCTCTTGCAACATTCTCTCCGAAGATGAATTATTAAGGGCAACATCTGTTTTACACGGTTATTATTATTTTTTATATCATTTTCAATTTAATTTTTATTATTTTTTATTATTTTAAATCTTAAATTAAATTCATCATTTATTTTTAAATGTTATTTATTATTTTAAAATTTTTTTCAATAAAATTTTAATTTATTTTAAAAATTTTAGAATTTGGTACTCTTGTTTATTTGAATGACAAGAAATCAAAACTAAGTGATTTCGTTGTTCTCAATCCCGAATGGCTCACCAACATGATGGCCCAACTCATCACAACAAAGTCGAACTTCCTGAAAAAAGGGATTTTGGAACACAAATACCTCACGCACATATGGATCCCACCCAGCTACCCGAAAAACCTCCATCCGCAACTCCTGAGGCTCTTACAAGTGTTCGAAATAGCATTCTCTTTGTCACAGTCAGAAAGAGAAAGCGAAAACATTTATAGCGGAGAAAGTATCATCCCCTCTTCTCTTGAATCGAATAGAAACTATTCTTCACAGTTGAACAAAGGGTTTTTTTATAAGGACAAAACTTTCGACTTTCATTCTAAAGCAGATGATGAAGAAAAAGAGTTGAAGAGAATTTATTTCCTTCCTTTCGTTCCCAAGGGCTTCTTTAGCAGACTCATGGTACGTGTTTTCCATGTCACTACTGCTGTCAATTACTTTAGGGAAGATTTCGTTGTGACGCATCGAGATTCTGTTGCCAAGGTTTGGCTTGGCGTTGATTGTTTGTGCATCCGTGTTCGTGGAGAGCAGAAGAATCATCTTTTGCTTTCTGTTTGTGAGATTGTGGATGCCCTCTTGAGTGATTGGCACAACATTGAATATTCTGTCAAGATTCCTTGTTTTCATTGTTTCATAGGAAAAGATATTTCAGGTAAAATATATTTTTTTTAAATTAAAAAATATTAAAATATTAAAATATTAAAATATTAAAATTAATAAATTAATAAATTCATAAATTAATAAATTAATAATAAATTAATAAATTAATAATAAATTAATAAATTAATAATAAATTAATAAATTAATTAATTTTATTTTTAGATTCAACAAATACAATAACCTCAGCATCTAACTTGTTTTCATCAACATCTATTCCTTCATCTCTTCCAAACTCCACCTCTATCCTACTAATGAACAACCCAGAAACGGCCAACAACACCAACATAGATATCTCCTTCACCAACTCATCAGAAGATACATCCTCCCTGTCATCCTCATCCTCATCATCTTCATCCAACCACAACAATCATCATGCATCCTATTCTAATTCAAATCCCAACATCTCATCTTCTTTATCCAACATTTCTCAGAATCTAATTTCTCAGAATATAAATAATATTAATAATTTAATTTCTCAGAATAATAATAATAATACATTTTCAAATTCAAATATATCTCCGATCAATTCGCTGAATCATCCTTTCTCTTCTTTTCCAGTTTACCACCAATATTCCCTCCTCGAGTGTGAGGAGAATGCAGCCAAAGGAAACTTCTACATCTACTGTCCTATGGGTCTTTGTCTCATTGACTTGAGCGTCTTGTGTCCAGATATCGTTATCTCCGACATACCAAAGTTCCAAATTGAACAAATAACAGACAAAGAACAAATTGGGAAAGGATCTTTTGCTGGTATAAAAATAATTTTTTTTTGTTAAATTTCAATTTTTTTACTAATATCATTTTGTTTATTTTTTTTTTTTGTTGTTTTTGAACATTTTTTTTGTTTGATTTTTTTATATGTTTATTTTTTATTTGGATTATTTTTTTATTAAATTTTATGATTTATTATTATTGTATTTGAACATTTTTTTGTTATTTTTATAAATATTTTTTTTAGTTTTAAATATTATTTAGGTTTTTAATTTTTATTTTGTTGATGATTAATTTTTTTTTTTTTTTTTAAAAAATAATATAATTTTTGCATTTATTTTTCAAAAAATATATTATCTAGTTATTTAATTTTTATTTTGTTGATGATTAATTTTTTATAATTTTTTATTATTTTTTTAAATTAATTTTTGATCCAAAATAGTTGTATTCAAAGGAAAGTTAGAAGGGAAAACAGTTGCAATAAAAAGTCTTATTGACAACAAAGAATACAAGGAACTCCGAAAAGAAGCTTCCAAAATGAGATGCCTCAAACATAAAAACCTCGTTACTTTGTTGGGTGTTTGTTTCAACCCTCCTTCCATCGTCACAGAGTATGCTTGTGAGGGTTCTCTCTTCGATTTTATCCATAGACCTTTCGAAACAAGTGATAAAAAGATTTTTATCAATCTAATTTTCGTGAGTAAAAATAATTTTTATTTTTTTATTTTTTTTTTATTTTTATTTTTATATTTTTACTTTATTTTTATATTTTACTTTATTTTTATTTTTATTTTTTTATTTTTTTATTTTTATTTTTTTATTTTTATTTTTTTATTTTTTTATTTTTTTATTTTTTTATTATTTTTATTTTTATTTTTCATTTCTTATTTTTTTTTTTAATGAAGAAAAGATTAAGAGGAAAAACAATTTAACGAGCTTTCTTGGGAAGAAAAGATAGGAATTTTGGAAGACATAAGTAAGGAATGAACTACTTACATTCCTGCATCCCTCTCATCGTACATAGAGATCTCAAATCTGCCAACATTCTTTGACTTTCGAAAATTTATTTTTTGTTGCTAAAATTGCTGATTTTGGTAAAAAACAATTTTATAATTTTTATTTTTATTTTGAATATTTATTTATTTTAATTTGAATTTGTTTCATTTCATTATTTTCCCTTTTATTTGATAATTTTTATTTTTATTTATTATTTGAATACTTTTTTGATAATTTAAAATTTTTTTTTTTTTTTTAAATTGTTTTTAGGAACTTTGCAAAATGTTTTTCTTTCAAAAGGAAGGGCAGTAACCCAAGGTAAATTAAATTTTATTTCTTTTCATTCAAATCTAAATTTAAATTTAAAATTTAACCAAAAACTCCTTTTTAAATATTTTTAAAGATGGATAGCACCAGAGATACTAAAAGACGAACCTTATGACCAAAAAAGTGATGTTTATTCTTTCGCTATCATGATGTGGGAACTTTTAACAGGAGAAATACCTTACATGAATCAACAACGCTACAATTGGTCTCACAATGTCGAAGATGATGTCATCAATGGAAAGAGACCCGATATTCCTTCCAATACTACTTGCCCTCTTCATTACATTAAACTGATGTCAAGGTGTTGGAATGAATCTCCTGAAAAAAGACCTTCTTTTAAAAAAATTATTGAGGTTCTTGAAACAATAGAAACAAAATAAATAAAAAATAATTTTAAAAGAAATTTTTTTTTTTTTAATTAAGTTTTATTTTAAATAATTGTTTCTATTTTTTTTTTCAGTTTCTTTTTTCTACAGTCATTGGCATTCCATCTTTTGCTTGCAAGGTGATTCCTTGTTGGTAATTTGGTTTAAATCCTTTTTTCAATTTCAATGTGTATTTTTGAAGAATCATTACACAAGTCAAATCTGCTTGGAACAAACTAATTGAAAAATAAACCCTGATAGAAGGTTTTATTTCTCTTTGAAATAGGGGGAACTTAGAAATTTGCTTCACCCAAAATGCGACAAAAAG
>JAMYWO010000110.1:115762-137965 GCA_024220525.1 Cochliopodium minus | reverse complement strand
ACCCTAATTGTTTCCAAGCATTCCTAATTTAGTTATTTAGTTATTTTTTATTTTTTATTTTTTATTTTTTATTTTTTTGAATGTATTGTTTTTGATTTAAAAGTAAAATTTTTTAAATTTTATTTCATAAATTTTAAATTTCAATGTTATCATGATTATTAAATATTTTTTGACATTTTTATTTTTAAAATTAAAATATTTTTAAAAAATCTTAAAGGTACATTCAACCCAACTGTGAAAGACAAAGACAGAAAGGCGATTTTGAAGGAACTTTTGAAGGAAACGAAAGATGAAGAGGAGGACAACGACATTCCCACGGAGGAGCAGGTTTGTTCTCTCATCGCCAGGACAGAGGACGAGTATGAACTGTTTTTGAAAATGGATGAGGAAAGAATGCAAGAAGAAAAGGATAATGCTCTTGGTAAAAAATGATAAAACTAAATTTTAAAAATAAAAACAACAAAAAAAATGTCGAAAAAATAAATTATTTAATTTTTTAAAAAAAATGCAAATAAAGACATCAAACAATACTTGAAAATTAAAAAAATGAAAAGATAAAAAATAATTTTAAAAAAAAGCAAAAAAAAATAAAATACTTATGATGTTCAACAAAAAATTTAAATTAAAAACTAAAAAGATATTAAAAAAATTAATCAAAAAAATAGTTTAAAGTAAATTAAAATATAAAATAAAAATATAAATTAATAATTAATAAACTAAATTAAAAATAATCAAAATTTTTTTTTTTTTATAATTTATTGCAATAGAACAAGGAACAGAACCATTGTCCAGACTTATTAAAAGAGATGAGCTTCCTGAGTGGCTCTTGACTCCCACTAAGAAGAAGGACATCCTCGACATCAGCAGCGGAAATTATGGAAGAGGAAAGAGAAGGCAGAATGTCGATCATGAAGACAATATTGATGAGTTTGACGATGATGTCTCTGAAGATCCTAAAAAGGGTATAAATAAATTTTTTTTTATTTTAATTTGTTTTTTATTTTCTATTTTCTATTTTCTATTTTCTATTTTCTATTTTCTATTTTCTATTTTCTATTTCTATTTTTTATTTTTTATTTTTTAATTTTTTTATTCAACAAATTTTTAATCCATTTTTTTTTAATAGATACAAACAGAAATGAATCTTCATCAGACGGGGATGATGGAAAGGACGAGAGTTTCGAAGAGGAAAAAAAACCAAAGAGATCCACCAGGAAAAAGTCTCCCAACACCAAAGGCTCCAAACCAAATTATTCCAAGAAAAATTCCAAAAAAAATTCAAAATCATCAAACAAATCTAAGAAAAATTTAAAGAAAAGAAAAAAAGATCAAAGTGAAGATGATGACGGTAAAGATGATGTTGATGAAAAGAGTGTTAGTCCTAAGAGATCCAAACGAATTTCCAAGAAGAAAGTTAGCTCTAAGAAGGTTTCTGAGAGTGAAGATGAAGATTATTAAAAAAAATTTTATTTTTAAAAATTATTTTGATTTTTGAACCATAATCTCGTTTAATTTCAATCAAACAAACAAGACAAATATTCAAATTAAATTTTTCTCGGGGGTTATAAGATAGTTCACAATTTCATCACTACAACATACTTTGTTCCTCACCTTTTGGTTAGTAGATTTGGAGGACAAAAAATTTTATTTTTAATCAAATTAATTTTGGTTAAAACATCACATTTTTATAAATTGAAAAATTTATTGTATTAAAAATGTGCAAAGATTACAAATAGTTGCTTTGCAGATTGAATGTGATGGAATTGTCTCTCAAATTAAAGACATAAGGTCAGTTTAAATTTGATAAATTATCTGGAAATATTTGCATAATCCTCATTGAAGGAAAAGATGAACATCAAAAAAATAAAATTTCTTACAGTTAAAAAAAAACAATACTTCTTTGAAACATTCTTCCAGTTCATAAATAAATTTTGAGAAATTTAAAAATTTAAAATTATAAGAATTTTCTTTTTCTTTTTCAAAATTCATTGGAGTTAAAAAAAATAAATAAAAATAAATAAAAATAAAAAAAATAAAAAATGAAAAAATTGTTTCATAATTTGAATGAAAATATTCATATTGAAAAAGGCAATGCATTGTATCAATCAGGTAATTCCATTTCAAACAAAATTCTATTATAATCATTAATGCCAATAAAATATAGCTGTGCTTGTAAGTATTTTATCTCATGCTCATAATAGTAAATATGGAATCTTGATCTATTTATAATAGTGGAGTATCTTCAAGTTCATTGATTTAATGTAAGAAATATATTTAAAAGAAATCCTTTCAAATCTCAATTTAACACCCACAATGATTTAGGGATCTCAAAGATTTGAGTTTGGTTTGCAAATTTTGGAGAAAATGGTAAATTTAGCCTCGGATTTAGTTCATAAATAAAAAATTAATATTCCTAGCTCCTATTCGAATTATCTTTGGAATTTCTTTTGTGAAAGAGAAGGATGGTAAAATAATAACATAAATTAATATCTAAATTTTAAAATCATCAAAAGTATTTCTTTCAAAAATCGAATTTGAAGTTTAATTTTATTTTTTTAACCAAACTTTTATTTTGAAAAGGAATCTTTGCACGAGCGAAAATCTAGAAGGAGAAGACAAATTCAAGACGGCAGTGAGATCATCTTTTCTCATAGAAATGGAAAAAGTTCAGCGAAGATACTTTGAAAAGTATCAAGTAGATTTGAGGGGAAACGGTATAACTATTGAGGAAATCATCAATGTCAAACACTCTTTTCCTTTGTTCTCCAAAACTTGCAAAGCGANAAAAAAATTTGAAGGGTTTTTCAGAGAAAATTAACTTAGATCCAAATATAAATATTTATATTTGCATAATCTTCTATGGTATATGCTCATATTTTATCTAACAAAAAAGAGAAATGAAATATAAATGAAGCGAAATTGAAGTAACTTTTTCTCTTAGGGTTCTTAATTTATCTATTATTTCGATTGATAAATTTCGACCTCAGGAAATATCTCCTTTAAACTTTTCAAAAAAAAAAAAAGATTTTTAAAACACTAGATTTGGTTGGAATTTTGGAAATAAGGTGATAATTTGAAGTCTATTTCCTCTTAAATTAGATTAAACTTGTTAAAAGTGTTTTAGTGTTTTGAATTAAAAGTAAAATTTTCTTGAATTGGAACTGTTTTAAATTTAATTAAGGATTTAATTAATATCCTTCGAACTCAAAAAAAAAAGAAATTAGGTATACTTGAGGATATTTTAAAATTTGATAAAAGAAAAGATTTCATCTTGTGTATATGCAATTAATATTTTAATATTTAATTTTATAAAAAATAAAAAAAAGGAAATATAAAAAAGGAGATGAATTTAAGTGAATCCAAAAAAAAGATATCAAAATCCAACTCTAAATCCAATGTGAGAAAGGCTTGTGCAAATTGCCAAAGGATCCACAAGAAATGCGATAATAAAAGACCCTGCAGCAATTGCATCAAGAAGAAAATAGAATGCTATGATCTGGAAAACAAATTCAGAACCAAAGTGAAGCCTCCTCCACATCAAAATCAAAACAAAAATAATGTTGAAAGAAATATCAAGAGGAATAAAAATATCAATTCAAAGAACATCAATATCAATACTGTTGGTATCAATATCTCAAATAAGGAGAGCGATATCGATAAAAAGATGATATTGGAAAAATCAAAATTTATTACACATCCAAGCCATAATTTCAATCTCCCTCTTGAAGATAATACTTTGATATTGCAAGATGAATCAAGCAAGAAAAGGAAATTGGAGCCATTGACAAATGAAATAAACGAGGTAAAGAGAAGGGAACTGAATAATATAATTGTTTCCAACAACTTAAATGTCATCAATAACAACCATCATAAGAATATTGTACCAAATAAAAAGAATATTGTGGATATACCAGCATTTAATAATAAAAATAATTCATTCCACCTTGATAATTATAATCATCCTCACATTATGTATCAAAACCAATTTCAAATCATGAAACAAGATTTCAATCGAGAAAGATATGTAAATAAAGGGAATATGGATCAGAGAATCAATTTAAGAGATGTTAATTTTCAGATGAAAATCATTCCCGACAATGGAAATGAACGACATCAAAAGATTAATTATATTCAAGATTCAAAGAACAAGATGAATAAAATGGTATATTCCCATCCACCAATCAATATCAATAAAATAAAAATAAATAACAATAATAATGTGAACATCACAAACAATGTGAATATTTTAAATGTAAATCATGTACATAATCATAACAAACTGAAAAATGTAAATAGTATAAACTATAATAATCCTGTGAACAATAACTTGAATCCAAACTTTATTAACTATAATAACTTCAATAACAATAATATGGTCAGATTTGACAATTCAAATTTCAATAATAACATCAACAATCAATCAAACAACAATAATTTCATAATGAGTAAAGATGAACCAAATTTAATTTCCTTTTTGATGTCAAGGAGCAGCCACCTCACACAAAGACAACAAATAATCGAAACCAACGAAGAAGACTCTGAACAAAACATTATCAACGAAGATAAAGTTGTACCTCCTTCTGCTTCTCCTTTTTACAACAAAGAATTGTCTTCAATAACAAAAAAGACAAAAGAACAAATCAATCAAGAAATAAGCAAAATGAAAAACGAAAACGTCCTCCTCAAAAGAGAAATCGAGAAAATGAAGAAACAAAGCAATGCACTCTCGGACAATACCAAAGCGGAGAATTACTTTGAAAAATTCAACAAGTTTTTCCACAATAAAAACGTCCCATTTGATTATTTATCGCACTTCACCATGAAAACAGAGGCTTCTTATTCTATGGTGAGTTTTGGCAAGAATCTTCCCAATACAGGCTACAATCATTCCGCTATGTTGGTCGAAGATGTTTCTGAACCTTGTGCTCTCTCATTAGGATACGAACCTCCAAATATGCTCAACAAAATGTCTTATTCTTTTTCTCCAAACCTAACAAAAGAAGAATTGGAAGATTTTTCATTGGTAACAAATAATTTTTTGAATTTTTTTTTTCTTGTAAATAATTTAATCTATTTTTTTTTTTTATTTGATTATCTTTCCTTTGAAGAAACTTTTGGATATTTGTACGGAAAGATTCAACTACTTTAAGATCATTAGCTTCTTTAACCATTCTACTGGGCTGGTGATTTGTGTCGAGATGTCTTGCTCTGTTTTGTGTGACGAAAACTTGAAGCCTCTCTTTATCTTCTCTTTCTACGACAAAAGCTATTTGATAGAAGATCAGATGCAAGAGAGCTACAAGACTATTTTCAAGATATTATGATTTGTTAATACAATTTTCACACAAAATTTTGATTACATTTATTTTCCTTTTTCTTTAATATACACAAGATGAGAATTAATTTTTATTGATTTTAATTTTCAAGATAATTGTAAAGTGTTGAAATTTCAGAATTTCAATCAAATTATAAATTGAAATTTTTCATATAAGTTGGAGAAGTAATCCTTGATGGATCTTTATTCTTCTTTATCTCCAAAGCTTCTTTGGTGGCGGGAATGTTGTTAAAAGACTGATACAACCTTTTTCTATCTATCTTGAAGGCACATTCCAGTTCTATTCCAAAGCCTTTCATATTGTACCTCGAAGCCAATGTAGTTTCTTCAATCTCGTTGTCTAGACCCAAAATTTTGCAGTATTTATTTTTAGAGCAATTGTGAAGTAGAGAACAAGATGTCATAAATTCTTTTCCTCCATCTGCCAAGCCTGAATTTTGGAGAGGTGTATTGAAGCAGCAATCAAAAAATTGATTTCCTATTCCTTGAATATCTGCCATCACCACAAAGCCGTTCGTTGTTACATAACTGAAATGCATCAAGGCGTCTGCAAGATAGTGTGTATCAGATTTTTCCCCAAAGAACTTACCATTTTGCAGAATATATTTTTCGAAAGTGCCAGATAGTTTTGATTCGACTATGTAGTGATACATATTTTCCTCTTGGAAAGCAAAATCAAATAATTTGTGATTTGTCTCAACGTGAAAAGGTCTCAAGAATTTCTGATTTAATATCGTTCCTTTTTGAATCAATTCAGACTTCATTTCGAAAAAAATTATTCAACCCATTGTTGCAAGACAACTTTGTTTAATGCAATCTGTTTTCTGTGTTTGGGTCGAAGAAAATATTGATCTATTTCGGTTTAATCACTTTGAATACGTATCCTCCAACTTCAAATGCTTTTTTAAATCCTCCTTCTGCAATATTTTTTCCACTCTTACCATCCATAAATTCATCATCGATTGTTTTCAACTCAACTTCCTTATCATCTTGTTTCAGGCATTCCATGGATTTCTTCTCCCAATTACCCAATTTATTAACATTTTTGCAAGGAGAGCACATTGGTTGAAATTATCCCATTGGGAAGATTCAATTTTCGGAGATTGAAGTTGGTTTTGAATTTGGTGAGATTGGTGAGATTGAACATGGAGAGAATGATGTTGGTGAGGTAATTGATCTCGACGATTTATTTGGCCTTTTTGGTTTAGCGGGTGTGTTTCCCATTTTTTTTTTGATTTTTTTTCCAAAAAATCAAAATTGATTATTATTATTGATTTTTTTATTTTCAAAACATTTTAATTAAGATTATTATTATGTTCTGAAAATTATAATTTGTTTAAGTTACAATCTTAGATCATTTTTTACTAACAAATTTCAATTTCTGTAAATTATCTTCCAATCATCTCTCATTTTATTAAATCTTGATTTTATTTAAATTTAATGATTTCTCTTCACGAAAAAATCTTTTTGCACTGTATTTTGTACAGAATTTTAAGTGAATTACTTTTTTATTTCAAAACTTTAATCAGTTTTAATTTTCATTTCAAGAGAAATTAAATACTTTTACAAATAGATCAAAATTTTCTGTGATTTTAGATCACTTATAGTTAATGCTCGTTTGTTTTCATAAAATTAAAAATTGATCCAGGAAGGGGGAAGATTAATTTATCTTCACAGTGAAATAAAATAATTAAAAAAGGAAATTAAGAATTAGTGGAATAATTATGAGTGATACCTTAAAAAAGAAAACAAATGTACGAAAAGCATGCGTTAATTGCCAAAGAATTCATAAAAAATGTGATAATAAAAGGCCCTGCTCAAATTGCATCAGAAGAAAAATAGAATGTTTAGATGTGGAAAACAAATTCAGGAAAGGTGTGAAGCCACCTCCACATCAAAACAATGATCTGAAGATCATAAATAGAGAAGAGATTATAATCGACATATCCAAGATTGATTTGAAATCAGATCTCAAAAAAGAGCTGATAAATTACCATGGGAAGATAATTCAGAATGAATCCACCAAGAAAAGGAAATTGGTGATGAAGGGATCTATTCCCAATGAATATACTGAGATGAATGAAAATAATGATGTGATTGATGATTTTGCACTGGACGATATAAAATACAATCCAAACAACAATATAAACCCAAATATAAATTATATTTACCATTTTGATCCAAATATGGTGATTGAAGATGAAATATCCACAGATTACAGATTGATTGATAGGAAAAATCTAGATATAGATCAACATATGAAGCATATTGAATGCAATCAAAGTGAATTGAATTTATACATTTCCAACGTAGTTGATGAGAATAATCAACATTCAAAGAAAAATGATTCAATAATAAACAAAACAAAAGAGCAAATAAACTTGGAAATAAACAAAATGAAAAAGGAAAATCTCGTTCTAAAAAGAGAAATTGAAAATATAAGAAAAAAGAACAATAATTCAGAAAAAGACAGATCAAAACCTTTCTTCCAAAACAATTTCGAGTACTCCAAAAATAAAAATCGTACTCCATCAGATTTTTTTTCACATTTCACAATGAAAAAAGATGCTATATTTCTAATCAACAAGTTAGATGCTAATCTTAACGATACTCAATATAATCCTTCTAACATGAGAATCATAGATTTTTCCGAGTCTTGTGCACAAGCTTATGGTTATGACCCACTCAAAGTGATCAATAAATGTTCCTACTCTTTTATTCCTCCTCAAACAAAAGAAGAATTGGAAGAATATTCAAAGGTTAAAAAGCATAAACTTTCTTTTTTCTTTTTTCTTTTTTTTTTTTTTATCTTTTTTTTTTTAGGATTTCTTAAAAGTTTGTACACACAATATTAATTATTTCAAAACAATAAGCTATTCTAAACACCAGATCGGTTTTATCATTTGCACAGAGTCCATTTGCTCTGTTTTGTGCGACAAGAATTTAAAGCCACAGCTTGTTTTTTATTTTGTGACAAAGAGCTTTATCCTTGAAGATCAATTTCAAGAGAAATTCAAAAATATTTTCATGCCCCTATGATTAATTATCTGTTAAAATTTGTATTTTTATGTTCAACAAATTACTTTTCATCAAAAAACATTATTTTTTTTGAAAGATTTGATTGAATGGAGCTTCTTTTTGATCTTTAATTTATTTATTATTAATGTAAAAATAATAATTTTGTTCAACAAAGAAAAATTAATGATTGCAAAGAAAAAAGATTAAAAAAAAAAATTCAGAGGCAGAAATAAACTTTCAAATAATTTCCTGTTTTTATTGAAAAATAATAAAGCCTTTTAATTTTTCTCCCATTTCATCATGAACTATTCATTAATTGAGTTCGAATAAAATCAATCTAACACTTCTTTTAAAATCTTATTCGTGAACTTTGTTGAAGTTTGCACTGGAATTATGATCAATCCTCAAAACATTTTGAACAAAAAGATTTCTTCAATTTTTTCAAACATTTCTAAAGACTTGGAATGGTATTCAAAAAGTAAAAAATTTGGATTAAAAAGTATTTATTTTTAGTTTGCACTCAAAGATGAAACTTTTTCAAATGCAATTAGTTAAAAAAGGCACTTATTAGGTGGTGATATTTCGGAAGTTTCTAGCTCTTTTTCATGATGATGATAATTTGAAACCTCGATTCATAATTGTTTTGTTGAATAAAAATTTCATCAAAGAGAATCAACTCCAAGAAACTATTTTCAATAAAATTCTTCTCTTGATTAAATCTTTTTGGAAAAGAAATTAAAAAGATTTGAATTGCTTTAATTTAATTCCGTTTTTTCCGAAAGCAAATGAATTATTTTTTTTTAGTACACTTTTTTCAAAGTTGAGTTTTAATATCCCTCTAACAAAAATTGATTAATTTAATGGAGATTTCGAAAATTCATATTTATATTTATAAATAAATAAAAATTGTTCCAATCAATTTTCAAGTTATTCAATAAAAAAATATTTGAGAGGAAATGAAATCGAGTGAAACAAAGAAGAAGAAAACAAATGTTCGGAAAGCATGTGTGAACTGTCAAAAAATAAAAAGGAAATGTGATAATAAGAGACCTTGCAGCAATTGCATCAAGAAAAAAATTGAATGTTTGGATGTTGAAAATAAATATAGGAAAGGAATGAAACCACCTCCACATAAATCAAAAATTATAAATAAAAATAACTTTGATATAAACCAATTTAATGATAATGAAATGATGATCGAAGATGAAATTAAAAAGAAAAGGAAATTGCTGGATAATGGATCTATTGAAGAAGATGTATTGGTTGACATTAATCCCATTGAGAAAAATAATTTAAATTCCAAAGAGGGATTGAATAAGGAACAAGATATTGGTGATTCTATCCTCAATAAAGATAAAATTACCTCAAATAACAATCTCAATTTTGACCGCACAAATATAAATTTGGATGGAACGGATATTATAAATTATATTTCAAACAATATTGAACACAATTTGATTTCAAATCATTCAGTGAAAAATCAATCGATGATAAGCAAAACAAAAAAACAAATGAATCTTGAACTCATTGCAATTAAAAGAGAAAACATCCTCCTTAAAAGAGAAATGGAGATATTGAACAACATGAAGAAAAATAACAAAAAAAACAATGATTCAGAAAAAGAAAAAGTTGAACAATACTTACAAAAACTCAGTCAAAGTTCCCAAAAAGGATTTATTCCATTCAATTTTCTTTCTCATTTTAGGATGAAAAAAGATGTTTCATATGCAATGATTGAGTTTGACAAAAATCTTCCCGATACTGGATATAACCCAACTGCCATGAGAATTGTCGAAGTGTCTGACATGTGTGCACTTGCATATGGTTACGATCCTCCTAACATCTTGAACAAATATATTTATTCCCTATCTTCGAACGTATCTAAAGATGGTTTGGAATGGTATTCAAAGGTAAAACAAAACTTTTTCATTTTTATATTTCATGATAATTTTTATTAATATGTTTTAATTTAAAAAAAAGGAATTATTGAAACTATGTACTCAAAAAGTTAATTTTTACAAAGTCATAACTTTTTCTATGCATAAAATTGGATTTGTTATTTGTTCAGAAGTCTCTTGTTCTGTTGTTTGTGATGACAATTTGAAACCTAGATTCGTTTTTTCTTTTTTGAATAAGAGTTACATTATTGAAGATCAACTCCAAGAAAACTACCACCCTATTTTTCAGTTGCTGTGATTGATTTTTTTTGTAAAAATCTTTTACAGGATATTTTTTCTTTTTTTTTCAAATTAAAAATACTTTTTTCTTCTATTTTTCAATGTAAGAAGTTAATAGTTAAAAGATTAGACTCTTTTAGATTTTAAAATATTCAATCTCAAATTGAAATTGAGAAAAATTGACAAAAACTAACAAAAACTTTGCGTTCATTTCTTCAAAACTCATTGGATAAAAATTTTAAATCATTTTTTATTTAAAAAATTGTAAAGTGAAAAAAATGTTTAAATGGGAAATCTCCCAAGTGGAGGAAATTATTAAATTAATTAATTTATTAAAAAAAAAAGAGGAAAAGATTTTGGAGGAAATGATTTTGGGCGATACAAAAAAGAAAAGAAACAATGCGAGAAAAGCATGTGTTAATTGCCAAAAATTTCATAGGAAATGTGATAACGAAAGGCCTTGCTTCAATTGCATCAAAAATAAAAAAGATTGCACAGATGTGGAAAACAAGCACAGGAAGGGAATTAAGCCACCTACTCATAAATCAGAAAATATTCCAAAAATAAAAAATAATAATAAAAATGACAGTATTCAAATCTTAAATAAAAATGATAGGATAGATGAAGATGAATTGATAAAGAAAAGGAAATTAGATGGAGGATCCAATAATACCAATTCTAGAAGGGAAGATAATAAAAATATAAGAATAATTAATAATAACAATCTTTATCTCAATCTGAATATGAACATTTATACAACATGCAAAAATGGAAGTGATTTAATTTCAAATAATTCCAAATATGATAAATCATCATGTGCAAATAAAACCGAAGAACAGATCTATCTTGAACTCAATGATACAAAAAGTGAAAATGAGCTCCTTCGAAAAGAATTTGAGGAATTGAAGAAACAAAAAAATTACAACGAAAAAGTTAGAAAGGAAAAAACAGAGCAATTTTTGTGGGAACTGAAGAATTTATATCAAAAAGGTTGTGTCCCATTTCACTTCCTTTCTAATTTTACAATTTCAAAGGAAGCCTCTTTTTTAATTGCAAAATTTGGAAAAAATCTGCCTGATAGTGGATATCACTCTTATGCAATGAAAATTACTGATGTTTCAATCACATGTGCACGCTTATTCGGTTATGATCCTCCATCTATTTTGAACAAATACAGTGATTTCTATAGTCCATTTTTCACTGATAAAGAATTGGCTGAATCTTCTAGTGTAAAAAAAATTTTTTAAAAAATCTTTTCACAAATTTAACTTTTAAATTTTTAACAAAAAGGATTTTTTGAAAGTTTGTAAAGAAAGAATTAATTACGTTAAAATTATTGGATTTGTCAAGCATGGTATTGGTTTGTTCATTTGTACGGAAGTTTCTTGTTCAATAAGATGTGATGAAAATTTGAAACCTCTGTCTATTTTGTTCATTGTTGAGAAGAGTTATGTCATTGAAAATCAAACTCAAGAGAATTATAAACCCATTTTTATGTCATATGACTAATTTTTTCAGTGCATCTTTCTCATTTCAGATTGTTAAATAAAGAGATAATCTAAATAAAATTATAATTTTATTTAATCTTTTCCTCTATTCAAAACTAAAAAAAGAATAATTCACAAAAGAGATTTAAAAATCCCAAAAACGTTAGTTAAAATGGATAATTAAAGAAAGATGAATCAAGCATTTCTTTTGTTCCCATTTGAATTATTTTTGATTCTTGAAAAGCTGTGAAGAATTAATAAAAATTTTTTAAATTAATTTAAATTTTTTATTACCGAGAAACGAAGAAAAAAAATTAATTCTTCAATTTTTTTTTACTTTCATGAATTCACACTTATTCTTGCCTTCATCTTGATTTTTAGATGACCAATCATTCAAACATCTAATCTCCTTTTAAAAAATTGATCAGAATTAAAAAAGATTATATGGCTTTGAAATCCTTAACTAATCCCTCTTTGATAAACTTAAATATGAAAAAATTTGATTTGTTTTCTAATCTCCTCATGAATCAATTTCAACAAAATCAAGATTAGAAGACTATATAGAAACCTTTTATCATCCGCAGTGCAATTGATAAAGTTATTATAAAATTTTTTCTCAGTTCAATTTAAATCATTTTCAGTTCTCCTTTCTCAATAATTTATAATATTTTTTTTTATTTTTAAATTATTCAATTAAATTTGGAAAAATAATATCCCTCGTACGAAATTCAAGATCCACTAACAAATAAATAACACAAAAAAAATGGTTGGAAAAAATGGTTGGAAAAAATGGTTGGTAAATTTTAGCTTTTGATCTTGATTTATCTTTGAATATAAAATCTATCCAAATAAAAAAAAAAAAAAAAAATAAAGAATGGATTCAAAGTTGTCTGGTGTTGATGAAACCAAGAAGAAAAAAAATGTGAGGAAAGCATGTGTTAATTGCCAAAGGATCCATAAGAAATGCGATAACAAGAGACCTTGCTTCAACTGCATCAAAAAAAAGATAGAATGTTGTGATGTGGAAAATAAATGCAGAAAGAAAGTGAAGGCTCCTGAACCAAGGATCAAAAATAAAAGAAAGATAAAGAATAATCTGAATGACGATAATAAAAATATAAATGATTTGAATAAATACCAAATTAACGATAATACATTGATAATTCAAGAAGAATTAAATAAGAAAAGGAAGTTGGTTGAATCAAGATCTATAAATGGAAATAATGAATTCAATATAAATATAAATAATAATATAAAGAGGGATCGGGATAATTTATCTTTTGATAGAATTCATAATGATCATAATGATACCTTGTTCCACAATGTCCAGAATAATATACAATTTGAAAATTTTTTTTCAAATATATGCAATGAGAGAGATATTAGTGAAAATAATATTCCTAATTTTGATTTACCAACAAATCTTCGACAAACAACTGAAAATTTCATCACTAATAATAACAATATAATTAATAGAGTTCATAATAATAATAATTTCATAAACTTCAACTATAATGATAAGAATAATTACGTTTCAAATAAAGAATCAGAAATGATCTCATTATTAATGTCAAAGGGTATCCATCTCAGTGAAAATCTAAAGAATCAAATAATGGGTATCCAAAATCAATCCAATACCAATGAATCTATCTCCAACCAAAATATTGGTCGATCCACTTTCCTATCTTCTGATGATGTACAAACAAATAAGACAAAAGATCAAATGACACTCGAAATAAACAAAATGAAAAATGAGAACATCTTCCTTAAGAAAGAAATTGAGAAAATGAAGAAGAACAATAAAAAGAATGATAAAGCTGATCAATATTTTCAAAAATTCAGTGAATTTTTCGGAGAAAAAAGCATCCCTTTGAACTATCTTTCTCACTTCACCATGAAAAGAGAAGCTTCTTATACTATGGTTGAACTTGACAAAAATCTCCCCGATACTGGTTATAATCCCGCTCACATGAAGATTGTAGACCTATCAAACTGTTCACGTTTATTTGGTTATAGTTCTCCTGGAGATGTTCTTAATAAATATGCTATTTCTTTTCTTCCTAACCTTACAAATGAAGAATTGGAAGATTATTCAAAGGTTTAAAGCAATTTTTTTTTTTTTTTTTTTTTTTTTTCAAAATAAATTCCTCCTTCAACTCTAAATTAAAAAAGGAATTCTTGAAAATTTGCACTGATAGATTCAATTTTATCAAGATCACAAGCTTTGTCAATCATTTCACTGGTTTGGTTGTTTGTGTTGAGACTTCTAATTGTGTTTTATGTGATGAAAATTTCAAACCTCAATTCATGTTCACTTTCTTTAATGATAGCTATATCATTGAAGATCAAGTGCAAGAGACATACAAACCCATTTTCAATATATTATAATTGGTTTTTCTATTTAAAGTTTTAATTTCTTTATTTATTATTTTTCAAAAAACATTTTTCTATAACATAATTAATTCCTCAAATCAAAAAAAAAATAAAAAATATTTTCTGTTCTATGATAAATCTTTCTTTATTCTCTACATTTTTTCATTCCTTTTACTTTCTCTTCTTCAATTTGAAAAATAATTATTCTTTTTTTTTTTTTTTTTTGTGAAATATAAATAAATTTTTGGGTCTTAAATTTCATTGGTTTTTGATTTTTTTTTTATATTTTACAAAGAGGGATTAAAATTGAATCAAAAACAAAAAACAAAATATTTGTTGATCAGTGAGGTAGTTGCAATTGAGGTAGTTGCAATTTGCCAAATTTTAATCCCCACCTTCAAATTATTAAATTATTCAGCAAATTATGAGAATTTAGTCCTAAAAATAAGGAAAATTGTTAATTGCAACTACCTCAATTTTTGAATACCTTTCACTCATTCTCTAATGAAATGAGAATAACCATCAAATTTACTTTCTAAAAATAGAAACAAAAGGGGAAAGTGAAAAAGAAAAGAAATCTATTTGGAATCTAATTACTTTGAGGGAATTCCAAAATCAAAAATGAAAATAAAGTGTTTTTGTCAAAAAAATAATTTAATTTTGGAATCTTTATTAAAAAAGGAGGGAATTAAAAAAAAAAAATTTATAAAGTAGTTAGAATTCCGCTTAAAATTTTTTTTTTTTTTAAAATACTTCCTCTTTATGAAATGTAAAATGTGTTAATTTAACTCCAAATTCTAGACGGAATAGAGAATATAACTTTAAATTTTGAAAGTGAAGTAAATTTTTTTTTTTCTAAGATTGAAGAAATATTGATCTAAACAAAGAAAAATTTATTAAAAATCAAATAAAATAAAAAAAAAAATCAAATTCTTTTTGTTTTTAAATATACATAATAATCATTAGAATCCAAACAAAACAAAAAAAAAAAAAAAGAAAGAGGGAATGAAAAGAGAAAGAACTGGCAAGAAGGAAAACAAAAACAACAAAAAAATAGAATTGGAAATGTCTCTAGGAAACAAAACAATAGATCCGATAGTAAATAGGGAACGAGAACTAGGCTTTGAATTTGATGAAAATCCAATATCGGATAATAAAAATTATGAAGACAATAGTGTAGAGCAAATGAATCAACTATTGAGAGAAAATGAAATTCTCAAAAGAGAAATTGAAATGATGAAAGATCTCAATAAGAGGAATGAAGATAGGCAAGATATCAATCAAATTTCAACTAGCAAATATTTTGATTATATTTTCATCTCGATCCCGAAAGCATTCCAATCCTTCATGAGGATAAAAGATGAATCAATGTATGTCCATCTTTCATTTAATAAGGATCTAGACGTCAATACAACTAAAAAATACAAGTTCTTTCTTCCCCAGAATATCCTATTGCAAGATGTTTCGAGAAATTTCAGTCCTTATTTTGGATATATGACTAATGAACTCATCAATAAGAGCATCTCATTAATCATTCCGAATTATAGTAGGACTAAAATGAAATCATTTGCCAATGTAAAAAAAAAAAAAAATTTTTTATCCTTTTTCAGCAAAAATCATTTTATAATTTATTATCACATCCCTATTCTTCAAATCTTTGATATTTTATAAATACCCCTCAAACAAATCTAAATTTTATCTATCTTTTTTCCTAATTCAAAATTTTTTCTTCTCTATAATAATAGACTTTGGATTCAATATGTGTAGATAAAACCAATTATTTGTATATTATAATGTATGTTAAAACCAAGAAAGGATATTTTTTCAAACTGGATCTTAGTGCATCTGTTATCTGTTCTGATGAAGGAATCCCTATTTCTTCCTTTTGTTTCTGCAATAAGATATCTCCATGCGAATTGGAAGATCCTAACAATTTGATGCCTATTTTCCAAAAATTTGAAAATTAAAGTTTCTTTCTATACCTTTTACACAAATATCTTAAAATCAAATCCTTTTTATTGCCTCCTATCAAAATGATGAACTTTATTGAGAGATAATTTCAAATTCTCTTTTTAAAAAAAAAAATGGATAACAGCATGCAAGCTATTGCAAATAATTTCAAACAAAATCCTGAGAAGATAGTCTTGCTTTTTGAAGTAAATATCTTAATTATTTCAATAATATATCAACAATTTATTGAGGAAATATATGGGACAATATAAGAAAGAAATATAACAAACCATAAATACAAAGAGAAATAAAAATATGATTAACATCTTTTGTAATATTCATTTTATATTCAATTCAACACAAATTAACAACTATATTTGCAGTATCTGCAAAAATGCCCCAATAAAAATGAAATGAAATATAAGAAAGCAATACAATTCATAAGCACATTATCAATGGAAGATAAAAAGAAATATTACGAGATTTATCAAAAGAACAAGATGAATCCAGAACAAAACGAACAATTGAGATCACAAAACATGGCGATGAAGAATCTACAAAGAAATCAAAGCGTGAATACCTCAATATTGGGAGATTCAAGAAGCAAGAATAACCCACAGATCCAATCGACATCAAGCACATCCCAATCGACAATAATGAATAATGCGCCATTGATCTCCAACGAAGTGCTCTTCAAAAACAGGGAGAATCGAATTCTGGAAAAGATAGAGAACAGAAAGAATCAAATTAACAATCTTCCCAGCACCATATCAGATGAACAAAAGATCAAAGCGATGATCGAGCTCAAACAGCTGCATCTTTTGCCTCTCCAAAAGAAAATGAGGACGATTATCGCCGCTTCATTGCACAGCTCCAACATCTTGTACTCCATCCAGAGTGACCCCACTTTGTTCAGGAAGGACCGTCCTGTTTCTGTTTCGGAATCTTCTCGCGAGCCGAATGTTGAGGAGGAAGAGAAGACGAAATCCAAAAATGAAAAAACTAATCTCTTTCTTGATGGACTGTTGGAACATTCAAGTAACTTTTTTATTTTTACAATTTCTCATTATTTTTTATCTTTTTTTTATTTTTGTTTTATTTTTTTAAATTTTTTTATTTTATTGATTTATTTTTCAAAAAGATTATTAATCATTCATTTTATTTTTAAATTTGATTAATTATTATTAATTTTAATTCTTTTCTTGATTCAAAATTAATATTTTTATCTTTTTATTAAAGTAATTTTTTATAATTTGGATTTATCTCAAAAAAAAAATATTAAATTTGATTTTTAAAAACAAATTATCTTACTTTCTAACCAAAATTCAATTTTTTTTTTTCCGCCAAGAAAAATTCAAAGAATTTCACCAGAAAAGAATTAAGGGGTCCAATAAGCTCATGAAACAAGTAGGGAGATACTGGTCCAACAAAGAAAAGAGAGAACACCAAAAGAAGGAGAGGGAAAACAGAGACAGAATCAAGTTTCTCAAGGAAGACAACGAGCAGGCTTACTTAGACTTGCTCAAGAACGCAAAGAACGAGAGGCTCAACGAGCTCATCGAAAAGACCAATCAGTATTTGAAAGAGTTGGCTGGTCTTATCGTTCTTGAAAAGAAAAATATTTCTTCTATGGTAAAGAATGTTACCTACCTTTTTTTAAAATCAATTGATTTTATAATAGTTATTTTAATTTTATTTTTTTATTGAAATAGTAAATTTGACATTATTTTTAAATTTATTTTCTTATTTTAATTCATTTTGTTTTTTTTTTTTTGAAAATTTAAACTGAAATGTTTTTTCATTTTACCAAACTTGTTGGTTTCATTTTTAAAAAAGGATTTATTTTTAGTTAAATATTTTTTTATTTAATTTTTTTTATTTAAATATTTTTTGATTATTTTATTAATACATTTATTTTCATTTTTATTATTTAGGATCCAAACTCCAAAGAAAAAAAGAAGAAAGAAGAAGAGTTTGATGTGCCAGAGCAAATGGATTCAGCCAAGGACTATTACTACAAGCTCGCCCACACCATCCAAGAGAAGATTCCCAAGCAGCCCAACAATCTCACTGGTGAGTTGAAGCCTTATCAGATGGTTGGTTTGGAATGGATGATTTCTCTTTATAACAATAAATTGAATGGTATTTTGGCGGATGAAATGGGTAAAAAATTTTTTTGTTGTACATTTAGTTTATTTTGACTTTGATTTAATTTTATTATTATTTTTTTTTTTTATTTTTATTCTTTGATTTATTTTAACATTTTTTTTAATTTTATTGAATTATTCGTTTTGATTTTTAAGATTTTTTTATTTTTATTTATATGTATATTTAATATTTTTTTTAATTAATTTTATTTTCATTTTTTTTTGAATTAAATTATTTGTTTTGATATTTTATAATTGACATTTTTTATATTTGTTTTTTATTAATTAAGGTCTGGGAAAGACTATCCAGGCAATTTCTTTGGTGGCTTATTTGATGGAAAAGAAAAAGAATAATGGTCCCTATTTGATAATCGTTCCTCTCTCTACACTTCCCAACTGGGTAAAGAATTAAAAAATTAAAAAATTGGAATAAAAATAAAAAATAAAAATAAAAACGAAATATAATACAAATTAAAAACGATTTAAAATAAAAATTAAAAATTAAAATAATATAAAACGATTTAAAAATTAAAATTAAAAATTAAAAAAAAGTTTAAATAAAATAAAACAAAATGAAAAATGAAAATTATAATTAAAATCAAAATAAAAATCAAAATTAAAATTAAAATTAAAATTAAAATTAAAATTAAAATTAAAATTAAATTAAAATTAAAAAATCAAAATTAAAAGTTAAAAATAAAATCAAAATAAAATTAAAATTTTTTTTTATTAAATTTAATTTTATTGATTTCAATAGATGAACGAATTTACAAAGTGGACCCCCACCATAGACGTTATCGCATACAGAGGCAGCCCAACCCAAAGAAAGAAGCTGGACAAAGAAGTAATCAAGCCTCGCAAGTTCAACGTGTTGGTGACCACCTTTGACTACATCATCAAGGACAAGAACGCCCTCTCCAAGGTCTTTTGGAGTTACATCATCGTGGATGAGGGTCACAGGATGAAGAACCATCAGTCCAAGCTTTCTCAGGTTTTGACTTTGCAGTATGACACTCAACATAGACTCATTTTGACCGGTAAAAATTTTTTTTAAATATTTTTTTTTTCATCTAATTTATTGATATTTTATATTATTTCAATTTCAATTTTGATTTTAATACTTTTGATTTTTATTATTTTATTGACTTTTTATTTTTTTTTATTTTTTATTTGTATTTTCATTTTGATTTTAATACTTTTGATTTTTTTTTTTTAATATTTAATTTGAATATTAATTTTAAATCAATTATAATTGAATTTAACTTTATTGATATCTTATTTTATTTGTAATTTCATTTTGATATTAATACTTTTTTTATTATTTTTATTTTTTAATATTTAATTTGAATATTAATTTTAAATTAATTATAATTGAATTTGACTTTATTGGAATAAATTATAAATTGAATCAATTTTTATTTTTTTTATTTTTTATTTTAAAATTTTTTCATTATTTTTTGAAATAAGGTACACCACTCCAAAACTCCATCGCAGAACTTTGGTCGATCTTGAATTTCATTCTCCCCACCATCTTCAAATCCTTCACAAGCTTCCAACATTGGTTCTCCGCCCCCTTCGAGAAGATGGGCGAGAAGTCCTTGGAAATGAATGAAGAGGAAAACTTGTTGGTCATCCGAAGACTCCAGCAGATTCTCCGCCCTTTTCTCTTGCGTCGTTTGAAATCTGATGTCGAGTCTCAACTTCCTCAAAAAATAGAAAAGATCGTAAATATTTTTTCATTTTTTATTCATTTTTCATTTTTGAATTAATTTCTTTTAAAATATTATAACATTTTTCTTTTTATCTATCATATTATTAAAAAGTATATATTTTTTTATTATTTAAATTATTATTATTTTTTTTTAATTATTTATTTTTATTTTTATTTTTAAAAAAATAAATAATTTTTTTGAGAACATTTTTAATTTCTTTAATATTGTTATTTTTTTAAACTGTTTTTTAAATATTTTTTTATTTGCATATTAGATCAGATGCCCACTTTCCGAGTGGCAGAGAATTGTACATGAGAGAATAAAGAATGAGGGGATTTTGCAGAGCGAGAAAGGAGCCAAGGGACTCACCAACACCATCTCTCAGATGCGTCTCGTCTCCAACCACCCTTATCTCCTTGAAGATGAGTGGATGGGTAAATAATAAATAAAAAATATAAAAAATAAAATAAAAATAAAATAAAATAAAACAAAACAAAACAAAACAAATAAATTATAAAATAAAATATTAAACAAAACAAAACAAAAAGATAAAAAAAATAAAATAAAATATAAATAAAATATAATATATAAATAAAATATAAATAAAATAAATTGAACAAAACAAAAAAATAAAATATATATTCAAATAAAAAAAATAAAATAAAATATAAATAAAATATTAAACAATAAAACAAATAAAATATATAATAAAATATGAATAAAAAATTTAATAAAAATAAAAAAAATAAAATAAAATATAAATAAAAATAAATAAATAAAAAATAAATAAAATATTAAAGAATAAAAAAACAAATAAAAAACAAATAAAAAAAAAAAAAATAATTGATATTTTAATTTTCTCGCTTTCAAGAGGACGAAAATTTTACTAGAGTAAGTGGTAAATTCGAGCTTTTGGACAGAGTTCTCCCTAAATTGTTGGCAGCAGGCCACAGAATCCTCATTTTTAACCAATTTAAACTAGTCATGAATTTCTTGGGGATTTATTTCGAAGGTAAACAATATATTTAAGGCCTGTTTATATTTTTTTAAATTATTTTATTTTTTTTAATTTTTATTTTTTTAATCTATTTTTTATTTTATTTTTTTATTTTTCATTTTTATTTTATCATTTTTGTTCTTTATTTTTTTCTCAAGGAAAGGGTCTCAAATATTTGAGAATGGACGGAGAGACAAAGGTAGAGGCTCGTACCTCTTTGTTAGAAGAATTCAACAAACCCAACAGCGAATACAACATTTTTATCATCAGTACTAGATCTGGTGGTCAAGGTAAAACAAACATTTTTTATTTTTAATTTTATTTTTAATTTTATTTTATTTTTATTTATTTTTTTATTTTTTATTTTTATTATTTATAATTTTTTTTTGTTTATTTTTTTATTTTTTATTTTTATTTTTATTATTTATTATTAATAAAATTTATTTTTATTATTTATTATTAATATAATTCAATATTTTTAATCAAAATTTTTTATTTTTTATTTTATTTATTTATTTTTAATTATTTTTTTCTACTTGTTTAATTTATTTTTATTTTTCCTAATTTTTAAAATTATTATTTTTAGTTTTAAAATTTTTAAAATGTATTATTTAATATTTCGCAATAAAAGGTATAAATCTTCAAACGGCAGACACAGTGATCATTTTCGACTCAGATTGGAACCCACAAATGGACCAACAGGCACAAGCGAGAGTGCACAGAATAGGGCAGACCAAGGAAGTTTTGATTTTGCGTTTCGTCGTTGCCAACTCTGTCGAAGAGAAGATTCTCTCCAAAGCCTCTCATAAACTTGGAATAGATCAAAAGCTCATTGGTGCTGGTAAAACAAAAATTTTATTTTTTTTTTAATATTTTTTATATTATATTTTATTTTAAACATTTTTTATTTCTTATACATTATTTTTTTATTTTTTTATTTTTGATTATCTGGTTGTTTTTTATTTTACCTGTGCAATATGTTTTTACTTTGTGTTGGAAGATAATAT